>JAODTR010034293.1:0-21073 GCA_025399935.1 Amblyopsis rosae | reverse complement strand
TATATACACACATATATATACACACATATTATATAATTACATGACAGAGAGAGAAAGAATGAACAAACTCCATGCCTGCCAGGGTCAAATAGTTTACCTTGACAACTTCACCATATACATGTTACATTTCCCTGGCACCAGAGGAGACGCTTGGCAACCTTGCCAATGCTGCTATGTCATGCTTCGCTATTTAAAATCCTTACTGCTGCATGCGATACAGCGAGACATCAATCACAGCCCGGTGATTTCTGCGTGCAAACGTGTGTGGCATGTGTGTGTGTGTGTGTGCCTGTGTGCGCGCGTGTTTCACACGTAGCCAGCTATCACTGCTTGAACAAAAGACAACAATGTCCCCACATGCGGAGCAAATGTGCCTGCGAAGCCACTTCAATGGGACGGACTGGCTGAGGATCAAAGTCTGTTGCCATATTTTGGCGCTGGTGGCGTTTCAGGGAAGCCGTCATGTGCATGCGGTCGTCTCCAGCTTTAATTATGCACCTGTTTTTATTATATGATGCCCAATTCATTGCAAACAACAACTCAGAGCTGGGAGCTAAATGAGAAGCAGAGACGCTCATTAGGGCGTTTGGGGAATGCTGGAATACGAGGACGGCCAGACGCTCATCGGATTTCATTAAGTAGCTGGCACAGGGGCTTCCCACAGCACAACATGGTTAGCAGCTTTCTAGCTTCCCGGGAGTCCAAAAAGATGGTTTGCCCTCTTCGGTAAAGAGGTAACTGTAGCTGTAACCTTGCCATTAGCCTCAACGGTACTACGAAACAGCCGCATGTAGTTACACCACTGCAGAAACACTGCAAGCCTGCAATACAGATATGCATGAAACCAAGAGGAAAATGTCAAACGCTGTAGTGTGGGCTTGTACAGCGTAGATATAAATGAGAAATCTAGGATCTACTGCTCTGGGACCTGGTCTCATTAAAACATGCCACCATCGTCGTAAGGTTGAGACCCACCAGAAGTTAGGTCCTGACTCATAATGCATGAAATCGGTTACTTGGCTAATAGTTCACACTAATTTTCATGAGGTCATAACTGACCTCACAGTAGTCCTTTAAGTCAATAACGGTTTTATTAAAACACAAGGCCACAAGGAATAAGGCAAGAGGAAGTCAAAATTAGCCAGGCGCTATGATAAATTAGGTGTTTCAATTACAGGGAGTGAAATGCGTTTTCCTCTAGCGTATTTCTACAACATTAGGTCTCATTTCCCGACCCTGTCCCCTGTTGGGGCTGTGACGAAGAGGTAAACTCAGGCCAGCAGCTGGTTGGCTGACAGGCCGAATGGCTGGCCGACTTGCTGGTTAGCTGGTTGTCCGGCTAGCTAGCTAGCTAGCTAGCTGGCTGGCATGCACGTACTTGTGGTGTCCAGTGGCCCTGTCAGAAGCAGTCAGAGCAGAGCAGGGTGCTGCACAGAGAACATGAGTCACAGTGGAGAGTGCAGTGCCTGATGCCCTGTGCGTCTGCTCAAAAACACCCCCGGAGCCATTCAACATCTGCCCTCATCTAATAGAGAGTGGACTAAACAGAAGGAACGCATGCCTTTGGTTGTTCACAAGTCGTCTTTGGCCCATGCAGCACTTAAATGTCTGCGTTGCACATAAAAGTATACATATATCGTACATGACAACCGTAAGATTTTTTTTAATTTTTTTTTTACCAAAATGAAAATGCAGCCTAGCAACTAGCAAAAAACATAAAACATTTAAAGCATGGGGTGGGTCTTCATTTGTACTATGTACCAAACTATAAGGATTTGTCGCATCATAATAGCTGAGATCCATTCTGGCAACTGGTTCTCATGCTATTCAGCTTCCTGGTCCGTCTGCTTGTGGCCACAACTATATTTAGACAAATACAGCTTGGGCTTTAGCTAGCGGGCCGTGGTCACAGGTTTACAGCGGCAGCTCGCGCACACACGCACGCACACGCACGCACGCACACACACATAAATGCCAATACCTGTACACAAGCAGCACCTGTGTAGACAAACACATCATCAAACATATACTCACAAACAGATGTGTATATTCACACATACCATGTGCACTCCCCCTTCCCGCTTCCCACACACACACACACGCTGAGGCTGCTGAGGGGGTCTATTAGCACCAGCCTTTCAACAACCTACAACCGTGGATTCATTAAGAAAGTAGATAATGCTACTTAAACCAGTGTGTGCGTGCGTGCGTGCGTGTATGTGTGCGTGCGTTTTCTGGAGAGTAAAACACTCCACTAGGTGGCTGAACAGAGGAGGGGAAAACAGCAAGAAAGAATGAGAAAAACAAGCCAAAAACACCAAGCTATACCCTCCTGGGTAAAATAATAATACCTAACCTTCCTCGCTAGGGCAAGGATTTCATAAAAAAAAAATATATGTATATATATATATATATATATAAAATGAAATCCTTTGGAAATGGTCCAGCACAAACTCAGGACTGCCAAACATTGTCTACTTTGTTCTAAAATAAATGTGGCCTAATTAAAACAAAAAGACAGCTGGGGTGTTTGCGTTTGCATGTGTGAGTGTTGGTATGTTTATAAAAATAAATATATTATAAACATACACTGTACAGTATGTGTGATTTGCTGTGCCTGCGTTTACCCAGTACGCCTGTCATTTAAACACTACATAGTGTGTGTGTGCGCGCGCACTTGCATTCGTGTGTGTCCCTGTGCGTGTGTGCATGTGTGCTCGTGCGTTCAGAAGGCGAGCGTTCAGACAACCGTAATGCTTGGACCGTGGGACCGCCGGACACATGTGGCCCGACAAACAGCGGCTCATTCTTTAAAATCACCACCTTGCCGTGATTGAGGGAATATCATCAGGAGCAGCTGGCTCTAATGGTTTACACAGTGTCCCAGAATACAAGGTTGGAACCTGCAAGGCCTTTCCAGAAATGTTCATTTTCGTCCTTACTCATATCCTGTACAGCACCAGAAATTGATGCACTCACTGTTTCCTAAATAAGGCCAGCACTGCTGAGGGAGCAGTGCAAATGTTTGTCCTGTCACTGCATCATACAGTACTACATATGTAGAAAGCTCAGACACAGGTGGATTACATTTGTTATACTTTAGTGGGTCATTACACAGTGCACTAGAACATTGTCCTCGTAAGGCCCAACACATATATAATAGGGGACATATTAAAGTCACAACAAACAATAGTGTGACATAGAGGGTGAGACTGTACCACATGTCACTAAGACCATTCGGGTGTACACTGTACAGAATAATGCAGTCTTGATCAACGTACCTTTATGGTGTTGTTTAGGTTTGGGGTTTGTATTGTATTTAGGGTTTCTTTGTCAGTCACAGAAGTGGTAAGGGGCGGAGCTGTCACTGATTTCCAGGTGTCAGATGCTGAATGGGCTGAATAATATATACAGTATAACATACTTTCCTACTGTGATCATTATGTTACAGATATTGTATCGGTCTGACAGTGCTACTTTTGTATAGAACATGAATAAATACACGATGGACTGACTTTAAGCTGTTTCCCATTGTCTTTCCTGACGCTCTGGCCGGACAGCACCACAAATGGTTTTCCATTAAATAAAAGAAATCAACGAAATGCACCGTGTGAATCTATTAAGGTCGCCTCCACAATGGGCTACTTTCTCTTTTCATTCAAATTCTTATCTAAGCTTATTTACAAAGCCCACACCATCGCCACTGCCATCCGTTACCCCCGACATATTTGTCTAATAGACCCTAGAGATAGCCACTGTCCTGAGACATGTGATAGCTTATCTGGAAGTTTCTACAGATCATTCACTGTGACAGGCTCCCCCTCCTTAATTAACTAGTACAAACATTCTCTAACTTCGGCTGGCTAATGGAATCCTCTAGCCTCTATTCTCTCCAAACTGCTGGGACATTGTGGGCGAAAGACACAACCAAACAGAAATGGAGGGGGTTTGACAGTTCACAGATTCAAAATGGGTTTCTCCTCTTTGGTGCGGACTGATTCGAGGGATCGTAGAATTCCCCATTTCCCCAAGCCAAGGTCGACGACCCCTCTCCAAATAACCTCAGTGAGTTATTAGCTTCTCTAAGGACCCCTCTTTTATCTTGCTACAAAAGACCCGCTATAGAAAGCCTCGCCATAAAAACATTAAGAAACAGTCTTTAAAATGCCTCCAACAAATGCACACAATAATTTACATGGGGCACTTTTCTGCTGAACAATAACACCTAACTGGCCAACTTGGGCGGGAAGCAGTTAATATGTCAGTTTACCTTTTGGATGTAAATTGAGATGGATTGTAGGCATTTGAATTATTAGCACAATTATTAGTTTGAAAAATGCCTCCAAGTTAAACAAGAAAACAATTTCAGCTTGTAAAGCGGAAAACATCATATAACATCTCAACTTTTTGTCTACGTGTTTTATTACACGTCTTTCGAATATTTCATTATTCGGTGAGTTTTTCCTAGTTTTCCTTCAAGCTAATTATTCCATCTGTGGTACAAGGAGTGTTGTATTTACTGGTGATGGCTACTAATGGAACATATGCATGTGGAGGGGGTTTTGCTTTCCTGTGGGTCAGAGGTGTAATGTGTGTATTTCTCAGTCCGGAACAATCCACACTTCTTCAAAAGAAATGGTTCATACACACGCACTCCCATTTTGCCCATATGGGCCTGCAACGTGCACGTATATATACACACGCACATACAAATAACACACAGAGATACATACACATGTGCGCTAGCACACAGACACACAAGCAAACATGCTCACAGTGAGATCCGTTCTCAAGAGAGGGCTTCATTACACAGGGCTTACTAAAAGAAACTTTTAATCAAGTTGTGCAGACAGCTGCAGACCGCAAGGCGAGAAAATGGCAATGACGTGGTTCATCAGGCGTTAAAGGAAAACACATCAAGAGCCCTGTGTGTGTGTGTGTGCAGCTTCGTGCCTGGGTCCAACATGTCCAGCTGTGGAGGACACACGGTCCCATATATGGAGTCACAGAGAAATGAGACCTACAATCACATCAGTTCTACATTCTGCATTCACTGTACTCATTGATTTTGTGTTTGTAGCAGTCACACTAGGTGTTGAATGACCTCTGACCCTCGTTCTCCATTCAAACATGCTTTATCCTGTAACTGGGCAGTCACTGTATAAATTAGGCATGTTAAAATAACTACAGAAAGCCGTCTTTCCTTTGTAGGCCTGGATGATGGAGGGCTTTCCACGTAGACAGTGGAATACTGACCACTACAAACGATAGTCCACCCAGAGCTGCTAATCCACCTGTCCCTCCCCTGATTCCCCATTGTCAGATGAATAATTCAAGCAATAATACATTCTTTCGCCCAGATGAACACATCTACATCTGCTCATGAAGACAGTATCATGGCTCCAATTGAGCCCAACATTTACCTTGCAGGATAATTACAGCATGACTTAATACATCTTAATAAAAGTCTAAAGAAACAGTCATAGAATGCTACAATATTGTCCCGCCGACAAACTATAACTCCGCTCCCGCCGCAGCCGAGTGGAAAAGGCTACATTGTTTTTTCGCTACCAAGTGACACTGTAAATGGCGAGTGACTAATGCTTCTCGAGCGCAGCCCGAGCGAATGCCGGCAGAAAGGCATGGAAGCCTCTGTCAGGAGTGGCGCGTCAATCAATGAGCGCGCGCATGCCCCTCGTTCACTGACAACATTTCCTCCTTTGCGACTCTCCTCAATACGGCCATTGATCTCCGTCCGCCATAAAACCAAATAAAACTGTCTGACACCAGATGTAGCGAAGACGAAATTAAAAAATAAAACAGAGGCCAAAATACTTTATAGACTGTGCCACACGAAATATGATGTTGTACCTTGTAGCTCGCAACCCCTTGCACTCCTATGCAGCGAAGTGTACAGTGGAACAATATTACATCATGTGTCATTGCAGGCTTTTAATACACACCTGTTAACACATAAGGCCTACTTGTTGCGATGTGTGTCCTTACTTCTCTTCAATGTCATCATGTGAACGTTTTCTCTACTTTTCCGAGAACAGGGCAGGGTGCTGGTTCATGTGTCGCATTTGTTTGACTAAATTCCCCGTTACTCGTCTGGCCCCCGAACCACAAGGCAACGTCAAAGCATGACCACAGCAACCACAAGTTGATTTAGGGTCATTGCATTATCCCTCGCCATAATGGCTTTCGGTAACTTTAACCCTGCCTAAACCGAACTCACAGTTAATCCGATGATGAGCAAAACAAGTGGTTACTTCATCGTGAAATCAAGAGCAATCAAACCTTGGTCGAGGGGCACTGCTGTCAAGGCGGTAGCGTAGAGTGACATCATTCACATGATTCTTGTCAAACAGTTCAATCAATAAAAAGGACAAAAACGTTTACATTCAGCGGCGACAGTGACACTGCAAATGTCACCGGCAAAAATGTACTTATTGGCCAAAGTGATCTGTGAAATGAAACATCTACATTATGTCACTACAAAACATCATTTAGACTACTGTTGTATCAACTTGTATGTGTGATCTGCTTGTAAAATACTGTTCCATCAGACCTGACTCAAAACCAACAATCCCGTCTCTGCAGGCCTCTCAGGCTGCCTATTAGGGGATACGGGGAGCATTTGTGCTGCTGTCCTTGGCCGTGCCTTGAGAAATAATCCAGGAACAGCTACTATGAACAGCAGTAATGAGGCATTACAATCACACCAGAAGACTCATGCCTCAGATGCATCAAGCAGCCATCATAAATCAAAACATGAGCTAATCTGGAGTCTAGACACCGTAATGGACTTCTTAACAACATCACATTCAACATTCTTCAGGTGGTGCTTGAAGCTCAACTGTTCATTGACAGTGTAGGAGAAAGAGGCCTATAATCAAATACCAATGGAAAGCCAACATGCGTTTCTGTTGGGCCCAGACTAGACAGCGGGGTTAGAGGCTATATAGCATGCACCTGTAGCGGCTATGCCTTCAGAAATGTGTCCGTCAGAAATAGCTGCGCAGGGAACGGGGGCTGCTAAAAACGCCACATAAAATCTGCCGCGGTGCTGAATTATGGCCTGCGACGCGACGAACCCCACTGGGCCACTGCTGGCTTGTGGGCTGCTTGGTCGGTCGGTCGGTGGGCCCCAGGTTTAGTCTGCTCCTGTCAGGTGGCCTTGCCTGCCGAGTGTGTGTGTGGGCGAGAAACTGGGGTGGGATTTTAGGCAAATTGATGCAGGTGGCACTTATGACACAACCCCGCCCGCCCCCCCCCCTCATACCACCAAAACCACCTTTATCTGCCTCCCCACCTCGTTTTTTTTAAGCAGGCACTCATTTCATCTGGGATAACAGGTTTAACAGCCAGGCCAATGGAGACTCTCAGCAGAGTTCCTGTGAAGTCGCCGGCCTCATACACTGCCTTTCATTAGGGATAAGTACAGCCTGGTGCCTCTCAGCTGCACTCTAATTCACTGGGAGTGAAAGTTCATTTAACAGGATTTTGGCCTCGCCTTTTTTTTTTTTACCAAACCCTGTTTCGGGTTACTTAATGGCAGCCTATAGCAATGAGGTGCCATGCCTCGGCAAATTACTCAAACATGTTTAAGTGCTTTTTCTTTAAGTAGAAGTTGTGTTTATTCTCTAACTGGTGGGCATTTCTAGGAGTCCATTGGCAATAATCGCTTCATCACAGCAGCAGTGGCGAATCCCAGCACTTTATCTCTGCCGGCCCACCAGCCCATCCATCTACTGACAACAACTGTGTGGGAGTCAGTTTACTGTTTAACGATGGTCTGAACTCACTTTCAGTTAGACATTAGCTGTGACCATGCCTATCAACAATGGCGCAGAGTTAGGGGTTATAGTTCAACAGGGTGTCCTGCGACATGGTCATTGCTTGGTATCATTGGCATTTTGTCATGATACAGATGTTGGCTGCAAAGCGAAAGCTTTTTTTTGCCAAATGTTAGCTACGGATTAGGGTCATATCTCCTTTCTGAATACAATTTACTGGGGATTGCCGTGTTACGTAACAGCTAAGCTTTAGCCCGAGCTAACCTGCTGGACAGTTAAGCTTATTTGATTGCATTCTCAGGAGAATCCTGGCGGGGAGCTGTTGAAGCACTGCATATGCTGTATACCACACTCACCTTTAGTCGAAGATGTGTCGTTTTTGAGGAAAAGCAAAATGGTAAATTACAAGGACATTGGGAAGCAATTACCCTTTCATGAATATTCAATTAGTTAAAGAGCTGAGCGGAAGAAAGCAAGATATTTCAGTCTAATTGGACACATCCAAGGTCTAGCACGTCCCCAAACAGCGAGAGGAGCCACGGTTGGCAAAAAGCTAGGGCAAATGTAGAGGCATTGCATTTTCCCCTGTGGAAGACCTCCATATTGCCCACAGCACGGGACAAGGCACTGTGTGGTAAGGCTGAGGGGGAATATGAGCTCTATGCTGTGGGCCAACTCATGAGGAGAGGTGCAGCGCCTTTGGAGACACCCAGAGCCTCTCCAAATCCCCCCATGATCACCTGGCAGCCAGAGAGGTTTTGTACAGGCTGAGCCCACCACATAGGGGTTGTGTGTGTGTGTGTGTGTGTGTGTGTGTGTGTGAGCGCACATGACATCACCCTATCCCTTACTTGCAGTGAACTGTCTTCCCGCTGTCACTCACCAGCTCAGGTCCAATACAGTCCAGGGGCAGATCTATCTACGGCTACCTTCCATATTGGTAATGGAAAAGCTGATCTGGGAATCTGCATAACAAAGCTACTGTAGCCTGACAAGGCAACCAGAGAAGGGCCTTTTATTTTCCTTCCACTGGCCACAATATCGCTCACTGTGTGCATGGGGCTCTCTCTCTGTGTCTCTCTCTCATCACACAGTTGGCCAACTTAAAGCACTGCTACAGCCCTGCTTCTGAATGCACGAGGAGAAAGGGAGGGAATGTTCATTTTACCGTCAGAACTGAGGAGTTGCTTCATAAAAAAACTGATGATAAAGTCCAATTAAACACTACCACCTGCTGGTGTGCATCTTACGATTGCTCTAATGACCAGCGTGGCGGTTCGTAGGCCTGTCTTTAATCTTCACCTAATAATGTTGCTTTTTCACATTCCCGATGCGTTATGTGTGAACTCACACACTCTTCACACTCGCCTAAACAACACATGTGGAGGGCATTAGGATACAGCAATTTAATTATTAACATTCATTTCTTCCTCTATTCATTTTGATTGCTCATCCCGTTTTAATTCTCTCTCTCCCCCCTCTCTCTCTCCCTCCCTCCCGCTCTCTCTCTCTCTCTCTCTCTCTCTCTCTCTCTCCTTGGTGTGTCTGTCCGTCACACTGGCTCGTCATCATTTCTAATTAATTAATTAAACTGTCAGTCAAGATGTTTCTGACGAAGGTGGGCGAGCGTATTGGTGAGAGACAGGAGGCCGCCGTGCCTGCCACTCAAATGAGCGTTGTGTTAACACAGACTTACGCACCCATTACCTGCTGATGGAAAGATGTGACCAAGGCGCACTGACTGCCTGCAGACAGGGCACCAAAGAGCGGCTGTTGAAACGCGCTCGACCTGCTTTAGTGGCGCCGAGCGGTCGAAACTGGTGAACGAGACGGAGCAGAAACAATGTGGCAGAAGAATCGCCTTGTGTGTGTGTGTCCGCCTCCTGCCAGTGCAGTACGACGAGGATTATGCGTTTAAATTGAGGCCTTGCAAAAACACTACGGACTACAGAGTGCATTCCTAATGCACCAAAGAAACACTGTCTGTGTTTGTGTTTTGGGCTGGTTCAAGATAAAAACACTGATCTGGAAACAGAGAGAGAGAAAAATAACATCCGTTTGACATCTGAATCCACTATTATAAGTCAGGCCCAGAGATCAAACAAGCAGCAAGCACACTCTTATTAGGAGCAGAAATAGCACGCACACACACACACACTGAGCAAGGCCTGTGTAGCCAGCTCTGCTCTGCAGCAGATAAGCCGTGCAGCCTGGAGAACGACTCATATCAGGACTCAGGAGAAGTCCAAACCATCTGCATGGGGGGAAAACCATTCCCAAGCTAATGCTCTCACACATGCAGTTCCTGCTTTAAAAGGCACTGTTGACCAGTGGGTGAGCGAGCGAGTGAGCGAGATTAAATGCAAGCCTGAAAACCATGTGTAGAGATAGCTTTCACCTAAGACAGAGGTTTTGCAGGTGCGTGCGTGCGTGCGTGCGTGCGTGCGTGCGTACGTGCGACTGGATGAGAGCAGGCCTACAGTGTGATACTGTTTGGGGTGTGAGTGCTATCTTGTCTGAAACGAGCTCAGCGCAGTAAAGGGTTTCTATCATGTTGTCACAAAGTCCTGTGTGTTTGCTTGTGTTTTTCCCAGAAACACAAGGGGCCTGAATAAGCCCTTCCTAAGCCCCTACCATGGAATCCTCTCCGTCCCCCATCCACACTCTCCCCTTCATTACCCTGGTCTCCGCATGTCTCCACGGCATGCTCCAAAGTCCACATCCCAGTCCACTCTCCATCTGCGCTTCTCCTGTGTCCCTCCTTCATTCCTGCCTTTATCCCCTCATCCTGATTCTCTACGTGTCATCTGAGGTCCTCTCTGTCTGCTTTCACTCAAGACTCCTTGATTTGACCTGTCCCAATATCACTGGTCGGTTAATCCTCCACCCGCCCACCTACAGTAACGCATTCATTACATTTAGAAAGTAGTGATCTGTTTTTCCCTCGTCATCTTCGCAGTTACTCTCCCTGCCACCTTCACGTACCGTACGCCTTGCCTAATCCCCTCCGTATATCCAGCCTTTCAGCCACAAGGATCCACGACTAGTCCCCCCCCCTCACCCCACAACCCTGGTGAATTAAGGTGCCGTCCGTCCGGGTTTGACGGGACAAGGAATGGGCAAGCGCGGTGAGGCAGTTGTCGTTCCTTGGTCATTTTCCCGTCTTCGTTTCAAACCATCTGAGAAATTGTTAGTTGTTCCGCGATGACTCGGTTTTTCTGTTTTCCCCAGAAAACACTGAAACTGAGGGCTCATCAATCACTGAATAAAGAAAAGTCCCTCTCCTCTGCATGAAGTATGCCGCATAAGACACAACAAACTACCGCACACACTTGCACACAGATACACTTGGATAAGTGCATGTATTACAATGTTTTACAATGACAGAGACAGAAACTCCCTAATGGAGTCCATTTGCCTCTGGCTGTGCTCGATGGCTGAGGCTAAGCGCCCATGTGGTCCAGGCCGCGGCTTTCAAGTGTTTCCTGCCATCGTGACACAATCGCACTGACGGGCCCCCAGACGTCAAGCTCCCATATCCACACATGGAGCGCTGCCATCCCATCCAGGCCGGGCCAACTGCCACAACCGCTTGAGTGAACAGCATAAGCGACTAGCAATGTAGCCTAGCTGCTAGCCAAGACCTGCACTACTCGCTGGGCTGGTACAGTGGGACGCTCGTGCGCGCACGCGCACGCGCACACACACGGAAATACACACAATGTGTATAGAGACATTGCCTCCTTTGTGCAAAGATTAAAAGTGGGCAAGTGAAGAATTGTTCAAGCATGGCAGAAGAATGAGCGTTGAAGAGTAAACAAACATTGAGACGCTGATTAAAAAGGCTGGGAGATCTGGGAGATTGCAACAGAATTACGTTATTGTGGAACTGACACAATGAAAGTAAAATATCGACATGCAGGACAAGAGTGATTCAGAAGCCAAACGCAACTAAATGGAAATTTAGCAATTGGGTAAATGGAAAAGTGTACAATCATCTCCAATTTCCCCTTATTTAAATGTTTACATGATGCTATGTAGGCGTTCTGTTTGTTACGATTTGTTTAGCTTTACAAAGGAGAACAGTAGGAGCGTATTACAGTATGTTCAAATTACCGTCAGTCTTTTTGATTATGTCATTTGACAAATAGGAATATACAGCGCATGCCCACCCAAAACATTTGAAAAAAACATTATGTAGCTATGTTTCTGCTATTAAAAGTTAAAAATACACGTATATATATATATTCATGAAAAATGTGAAAGCCATGGCTATAAAACATGGCGCTCACCAGTAGACAGGCATCTGGAGTAGCTTGCCATAGACGGCGGTGCTGAAAGAGGGGATGATGGGAATGAGAGGCAGGAAACTCCCTGTACTGTCCTGGCTCGTCAGGCCTGCCTGGAACCCAAACACCTGGAGGGAGGGAGGGAGGGAGGGAGGGGGAGAGAGAGAGAGAGAGAGAGAGAGATAGATAGTAAGGGAGGAAGAGAGACTGTGAATGTGAGTCAGTCAAGTCAGTCAGTCAGTGGTGGAGCCCGGGCTCCCTTCTTGGATGCACAACCTAAAAGACGTCAGCTCATATTGAGTTGCTGGCATCTGAAGCAAAGGCAAAAAGCACATGAGCACACAAGCGCGCACACACAGACCGACACAGACACACACACACACACACAATAAGCTGGCCTGACCCTTAAAACATCTACAGAGATGCGTACTCTTACAAGAGGACACACACTCATACACCATCAGTGTATGAATGTGTGTATGTGTGGGTGAGGGTATGAATGTGAGGCAATCCTGTAAGGTGCTTGGCCGTAAAGTTAGAAGAGC
The DNA here is from genome assembly GCA_025399935.1 of Amblyopsis rosae. Taxonomy (NCBI): domain Eukaryota; kingdom Metazoa; phylum Chordata; class Actinopteri; order Percopsiformes; family Amblyopsidae; genus Amblyopsis; species Amblyopsis rosae. The sequence continues at coordinate 8,440 of JAODTR010034293.1, read as the reverse complement.
TATATACATTTAGTCCAGGATAGACGGGCAAGATAAAAACACACTTTGTTAACTGTTGCTTGTTCTTGGTCTACTAAATGTCGATGTATAGAGGGACGTTAAATGACATTGGTCATTAACATTTACTCATAATATATTTGCTAAACCTGGTGCCGATTTGATTCAAAGGAGCCTGATTATTGAGCCTTATTATGAAACAAAGTTAAATACAGTATACAGCATTTATATGTATTTCTATTAGCATTATTAAGACACGTATCATAGACAGAATACCCTACAGTATGCTAGAGGGTTACTGCATGTCTCCTAATGCATATGGACACATTATTGTAGGATTGATAGGATGTATTCAAAAGCTGTATGTAAAGGCTCATTAGGATGCAAGATTGCACCTGACTTAATGTCAACAGACGTCAATAGTGGGCAGGAGTAACAGCTATGTTATAATAGCACAACTGGGATATGTATAAAATATAGATTTAAACCAAAAGGCTTAAGCTTATTATAGTCAAGACAATAGACAATCATTAGTTTTGCAAGACAGGCACCTTAGCTCTGACAGCCAGTGTCAATAAAGCCCACGTCGAGATAAGCCCCAGTTGATCCCCCATTTCAAATCACTTCCTGAATTGAGTAAATTGCAGCCAGATTGACCTCGACCCAGCCGTGATCCTGCTGCCGGAATCCAGAGGCAGTATAGAGCATGGGAGGATAAGGTGGCTTGATTGGCTGATTGGTCAGATTGGGCCTGGTTTACCGACGGGTAAGGTGTTAACCCTGTGGTGACCCTGTGATAAGGCCTGCCAGTGTCCCTGGCAAACATCCTGTCTGAGGAAAACACAGGCCACGCTAGGCCAGGCCACCCCAGACCCCAGCAGAACACAGACCTGTTAACCCGCATTCAAACGTTGGGATAAACCCTGTGTGTTCAATACAGTGAGCAGACACTCAGGCCCGCAACTATAAATCACACTTTAAAAAAGGGGAAAGACACGGAAAGGGGAAGATGCCTCAAGATAATCCAGAGCACTAAAATAATAAACTAACAGATGCTGTATAACAGACTACAATCAACCACTGAACACAGGAAAATAACTGCATGGCTACCATCAACACATGCTTTATTTTGCTGGTACAGGTAAATTCAAATAGATATTTATCTTTCGGGACTGCCCTAAAAGTAATCATCATCCTCTTGTTTACCAGGAGGCTTAGTGTTAAGCTTTACAACTGGGTGAAAAAGGGGTCATTGGGGGTCATTAAAAAAGCCATTAAAGGAGTCATTCTAAGGGTCATTAAGGGCATTATAGAGTATAGCTAACTCTATATAGTTAATATAATCAACTTAAGCACAGACAACGGATGTCTACGTTCATTAAAGACGCGTCAAAAGCAAAACAAAAAGGCTGGAACAAGCCTTCCTCAACAGAGCATAACCCCATAACCTGAAAAACAACTCATAACCTGCTTCAAGTCCATGTTACCACCCACCATTCTCTTTAAACTACTGCCTACAAAGAACGTAAAAGCGTACTATCTGCAGTAGTCCTCCTATCGTATAAACCGCACACTTTGGCAGCATTAACACACTCTGTAAAGGAAACACTCCTTCACAGTGTATCGGTATTTGAAGCGTAAATCAAAGTGGGGTTTGGGCTGACGGTTTTAATGTCGGCAAGCTGTGATAAGGGAGCTCCTCCTCTGCTAGGAGGGAGAACATTTCTGTAGTGGGAGAGCAGCATGGTTGCGCCGCCCTTGTACCTTGAGGTAGCAGTGTGCGTAGCAGTGGTGCAGCAGGTTGTCGGACGGCTGGCCCAGGCTGCTGACTGTACCCACCAGCTCCGGGGCGTACATAGGCACCGAGTGCTCCGCGTTCACCCGCTCCACCTGGAAGTGCAGGGCGGGCAGGGGGCACACCGGCTGGAAGCCTGGCGCGCTGACCGGCCCCGGAGGAGCCTGGGGTAACAAGAGGAGAACGGGTCAGGAGAAGAGCTGGACCGGTAGAGAAAACATTAGGTACTCGTTTGAACAGCTCTGGGGAAAACGAAGAGGCCACTGCACATTCTCTAAATGTACATCCATCCATCCATCCATCCATCCATAAATGTACAGTAAATGTAAATATTATTATTTCTTTTGTTATATATAAAAATGTCATCTACATTTAAATTTAAAAACACATATTACATGCAAATAAAATAAAAATGTATACAAAGTAACACCAGAGATATTGCTGCAGTGGACGTCAAAATATTTCTAGAGCTGTATACGGTAATATTAAATAGCCAACACAAGGAAAGGAGAGAAAGTACACTGCCATTTTCACACACTGTATTTAATTCTAACATATTTAATGAAAATATGAATTTACGAAGTTAGGCACACAAACTACATATATGAAGTCATTGTGTGCATGTGTACCCCCCCCCAAGTAACACAACTACTATCCTTGAGACAACATAACGGTGAACCAACGTGTTTGTTTCAGACCAATATATTCTCACGAGCCACTGTCACCTTCTGTCCCAGGAGAACGGGCATGAGTGTATGGAGGAGGTTGAACTCTGCCATGGAGACGGTGATGGTGACTTGGAGCAGAGTGAGGCTAGTGAGTCTGGTCGGTATGAACTCCTCCAGGGCTGATACCTCCTCTGTAGTGGCTAGGCCTCGGCTATCCACCATCGCTTCTAACAGAGAGTCACGTGTTAACAAGCCCACTAGGGTTACAACCCTCACCACTAAATACTGACACTGCGATAATTGGAAATATTCTGTGGTCTTCATCTATTGCAGTAGCAACTGCTTTATGTGGGTTTTTGTATTAACATTTTTACTTGTGGACAGAAACTGAATATTGATGGTGAGCAGACATTTTTTTTATGTGATGTAGAATATAGCAGTAAAGCACATATCTGATTTTGTGGGCTACTGTATATCAACAATGCTTCTCTCAAAAGAACTATCACCTGATACATTTAATAAACAATAATAAAACAATGAAAAGTACTAGAATATATTGTTATTCATTTCAAGTGGCTGGATCACAGTAGCTTTGTTTTTTTTACCCATTACATTAAATCCCTCAATAAACATGTCCGGACTAAACAGGCAATCAAACAAAGCGAGCCAGTCTGCAGGAGAGTACATAGAGATCAGGGAGAGTGTATTGACCAGGGCACTGAGCCACTACGTTAAGCCCTGAGGTGGACCAAAAGAAGCACTTAGTAAAAAAACCCTTGGCTACAATCCCAGTACTAGGACATGCATTCAGGTCAATGAAGGTTCTGTTGGACTAGATTTCCTACTCCGAGGTGGGCTCAGAAACTGATCCCTGGGATTTTTATTTTTTATTTTTTCAAGAAGTTTAGTTCCCTGGCTGGGCGCCGCGCACCCCATCAGGTTCCTCTGGCACTACTGTGTCCAATCCAATAACATGCCAGGGCTCAGCTCAACTATTGGAAGAAACACTCTCGGAGGACACCAACACTTTAAACTTGCATGAACCAGGCACATATGCAAGTATACATAAAGTCACAACAAAGGCAAACAGAACGTCTATTTGTCTGTGTGCACCCACAAAACGCATCCACTTTATATACAATTGAAAGATCCATATTAGAAAAACACTATGTTCCTGTTCCATTTAACAGACCCGACTGTAAAATGTCTGTCCCCCCCCCGCATTGTTCTTGAGCAACACACCACATGAAAATACAAAGAACTACCAAGCACGCTGCAAGTAATTTACTCATTGGAACCTCCTACACTAAATAGAGCAACATCTTCTAAAACTCAAGAGTTGCAGGCCAATATGCCTCCCATCTCCCTTTGCTTGGCTAGTTTTTGGGGAGGAAAGGGATTTTTGGTACATTTGGAGAAGAGCGGCTGAGGAGGAGAGAACAAGATGAGTAGGGAGATAGTCATGCATTTCACCTCTTAACCTGAAAGACACAATAACATTCTCTATTGCCACATGAAGCCAAGACGGAACAATCAAACATCACTTTTGACAAAACATGGATCTTGTGGATGGATCCCGACACAACTAAGACTGCTACAATGAAGGATCACTACAACGTAAAGATGCTCTGTATACCGTATAGTGTAATGTACGGTAATAATACTAGAGCTTAGATATGCTTTTCTTGATCGGCTAATGCTAAAATCCGTGAGTTGTAAATTACTATTTAACCACATTTTATTAACCAATTATATTTACTGTTTTGAGAAAAAAAACTTCCCATATACTCCACTGTACTGCCATGACACTGAAAAAAATATAATGTCAGTGTCATAGGCAAACGGGCAGAGTCAGGGCAAACTGAAATCACATACGTACCAAGACTAAGGCATTGACTAACCTCCACTTAGTGAGTGAGTGTAGGTTTGTGGTCAGTAGTGTAGTATGTGGATCTGGTTTTGTGTCATAGAGGATGTGGCGTAGCACAAACAACTTTACAATCAAAAATCAATACCACAAAACCCTAAAGAGTGTTTGTGTGGAAGACTAGAAAGCCTTATTCGAATATGTACGTGGCATGTCATATTAAAGTGCAGTGTGTTCAGCCTTCACTTTTTTTTTTACAACCATATCGTTTCCGATCTGTTAACATAATCTTTGCTCACTACAGTGTTAACGCCTCAAGGCACACTTAAAAGTAAATATATCCAAAGCGCTTTACAGTATTTTGCCTCACATTCACCCATTCACACACACATTCATACACCGATGGTGATTGCTGCCACGCCAGGTGCGACCAAAAACCGGGAGCAGTTGGGGGTAGGGGGTTACGCATCTTGCTCAAGGATGTTTAGGTAGGTCAACACTGGGGTTTGAACCCATGACCTTCGGGCTGGGAGCCCAAAATCCAGACCACTAGACCATCCTGCCAATAACAGCACAGCACAGCACAATGCAATATAATAGTGATGAATAGCTTACAAGAAACACTGGTTTCTTTATCTCTTCATTTCTAACAGCTTCTTATCTACTCTAATTTCTCAATCCCCCCTGCAGCCCTGACTATGCAGCCCCATATCCAGCTGTGCCCAGAGAGCAGGCCCTTATAGAAACTGGAAGGAAAACACTGACCTGATAATAGCTTTATTAGCCATTATTACCCCATCGACTGTTATCTATCACAGATGCAGTGACAACCGAAACCAGCGGATGTTATGGTTTCACAAAAAGTAAGACTTATTGCCTCACAGATATTACACACACGCACATTCCAATGCACATCTTTCACAACATCCCCGGGATGTGTTCATCAACAGCGCGCAGGGGGCCTGACTGGCAACAAAAAGGTGTTTGGACTAACCTCCCCTGTGCGCGCTTAAAAGGTCACCTCTTTCATGTACAGCACTGTGATGAAAGACTGGTTGTGTAAGGAAATAACAATGTAGTGAACTGCATGTAAAACCTCAGCTGGTGCAATGTCTGTTCACCAGCCTTACATTCTGTGTGATGACGTTTGGACAGAACTGAGTAGATAATACAAAATTCTAAGCATGCCATATCATTCAAGACCTAATCAGAATGATAAAATACAGTTTAAAGTACAAAAACAACCATCAATAATTACATGTAGAATAGATTACTCAATATTGTGGATTCCGTCACATTTGGTATTGGTAGTTACGACACCAGACATCAGTTGGTATTTCATATTTTCTATTTTTTCCACCAACATGCCCCAACATGCATCTGACTTGCAGCTATTCAGCACTGGAGCGCAATAGACCTGGCCAGACGTACGTCATTTTCAAAGGTGCCCATGCCATGCCCATATAAGTACTTCTGGGTCTAAGCAAATTATCCCTATGAGAAAAGAGTTTTCGATATTCTCCCCTACCACCGTCTGTGATTAACTCATATGTTGCAAAACTTACCAGTTTTGTGCACCGGCATTTGATTTTCGATGTTCAGCAGTTAGCAAACATCATATAACTTGGAAACAAAGACCTCAACATATCTGAACGTCAAAAGCTCTATTTATTTGCACTGAAAACACCCTGAGCATGGCATAATCCAAAACTAAACAATAAGAACAATTACATTCCGTGTTCCTATTAATTTTTACATTTTAGACTGGGAAGTTCTGCCGAGTGCAAGTAGTGACACGACTATAAATATAGCTAGTTGGGAAACAAAGTGTGAGTGACCTCTGACCTGGCTGTGGTTTGCAGTATGGCTCATACTCATGCTCCATGGCACAGGTGACCATCTTGAGGATGCGGTGTACTGCGCTGCTGTGGAGCCTGACCTCCAGAGGTCCCACCACAAGCCTTTTAATGGAGGTCTCCTGCGCCGCGGGTGCTGCCTCCTCCTTGGTCAACGCTGAGAAGTCCTGGGAGCCCATGGCACACACTGGGGAGCAGACATGCACACGCAGTGTCAGGAACACTTCCTGTAACGTATCCTGCATGCTGAGCTATGTCGATTTCGTACACATGAGCAGAAAAATGGCCTTTGTTCAAGACTAACACCCTCCCTATTCACTCAGTATTATCTCCATTTTGTCAGTATATTAACAGTTTGTGATTTTACACCAGAAAAATAAATAAAAGATGAATTGGATGAAGAAACTTGTTTTGGTTGGGAGAGGAGGGACTTGTATGTACACTTTCTCAGCTAGGTTGGACTGCATTGGCCAGGATCGGCCCAGCTGATTATTTCAAGTGTGCTTGTGAAGCTAGTGGTGTGAGCTGAACCACTGGAATGATGCATATTCCAAATGTCTGCTCCTCTCACACAGCTGTCCCTTCATCCGGACGCAGGCCTCTGCTCCAGAGGTCAGCTTAAAAGGCGCTGCTCGCTGGCAATACAAAGAGAACAAGAATGGGAGCAGAAATGACAAATAAAAGTGGGGGCGGATGAATGGCAGCAGGGGAAGGGAAGAGCACAGAAGGGGTCACAACTCACTTTATTCCCATTACACGCACATTCCACCAGCACAGCCGCACAACACATTCTTACGGTAAACTGTGAATTTAACATTTACAGAGGTACGAGGTGAAATTCCAGTTAATGTTCGGAAGGCTTATAATGAAAATAAAATAAAATGAAATAAAAAACAATTTACGGGGTAAATGTCACTTCCTCCTCCCGGGGTCTTTGGCCGTTCGGCTGCCTCAGATTAGACCTAATATCAACCATATGGATACAGTTAAGAGCAGAGGTCAGTAGAGTGAAGAAGATTGAAAATGAGCGAGGATTTTAGACCCGTTTAGAAGCACCTCCATTTCCCAAGACAGAATAACTTAAGTCAACGTGACACGGCCCCGGTTAGTGTTTCGGTTGACTCAGAGTTTACGCGGGTCCTGTGGCTACGCAGACTAATTTGTTTGGTCGACACTGGATCTAGCCCCGCCCTAAGACGAGGAGAAACACAGCAGCGGCGGCAAAGTGTTCCGATTGACAAGTGTAACGTTAGACGTCCCGCAGGAGAAGAGGGACCGACACGCTGTTAGGAATGACTTTGACAGCTGAGGATGACAGTATCAGTGTTTTCTTTAATTTAGATGGCTATCTGCAGCTGACAGCAGGAGGAAACAATAGCCCAGTCAGGAGGAGACAGGCAGGCAGACAGACAGACAGACAGACAGACAGACAGACAGGCGGTGGAGAGAACCACAAAGAGACAGACAAAAGAATGAAGCTGGTGTCAACGCATTCCCACTCCTACTCAATCTCTGCAGCTAGGCTAGCTCTACTCTAGAGAACCCATTTACGGTTAGCCATAATCGTAAATGGCAGCTTTACCAAGGATCACTAATCAGCGTTTACAGGACAGCAAGAGCCTTTAATCATTAAAAAGTAGGCTTGACTTGATTTTAATCAGTAACCACAAATAGCTGCAGCGGCAGCTAATGGTGAGAGGAAGGGTGGCCAGTAACAAGACCACAAACTAGACCTGGGGAAGTAATTATGTACTGGCCAGATATGAGAGACAGCATGAGGTCCAGAGATGTGTCCTAAACGAAGTGTTAGGTGTCATCATGTTTAAACAAAGATAGATAAAGGCAGGTGCACTGGGGTGGGGGGGGGGCTCAACCCTCAAACATCAGTTGGGAGGCGTACATTGTGAGGGCCTACGTTTACAGTTCACAAAAGCACAAACTATTTCTTAATGGGAACTTCCGCTCTTCCAGACGTGAATAAACATCCGAGAGCGCCGCGGCAACGGGGACGCCTGGCTTGTCCCGAGGTTTCTGCCGGCACGAGACTGACACCTAAATTCGCAGAGGGGGGCATATTCACTTTCTCGGGCGCTTGCAGGTAAAGGTAGAAGGGGTGGGGGGTGTATCAACAAGCGGCACACAGCAAGGACAATCAAACGTGGGTCAGCGCGGACTAAACTACCCCTGGCAGCTGCCCCCTGCAGGTACGGCCGGGATGGGGGGGGGGGGGGGGGGCGAGAACGGTCAAGTAACAGTT
>JAODTR010034283.1:0-18152 GCA_025399935.1 Amblyopsis rosae | reverse complement strand
TATATTAACCCCCCCCCCCCCCCCCCCCACACACACACACGCATACACAAAATAGACTATACTTTTTAATTTATTTTTTAAATAAAAAAAGCAGTGAAATATTATGTTTAAGGGGTAAAACAATGGGGTGTTTTAACACCTCATAACACTGTTTTCAAAGACAATACTAATCCTTTAATTGTCGGCTTTTTTAATGTGTGTCTGTCAGTTCAATAGCTTATGACGTATGAATTGCCCGTGGAGTATCTTATTGACATCTGCCCTGTCTGTTTCTGTCACATAACCTCCTTGACGTTATGCGATTTCAGACACACATCTATGCAAAACATATAACACACATATTTTTGACTAGAACAGGAACTTTCAGACTGGAGTTTAGGTGTCCCATATTAGCCAAAGTCCCAGATTACCAGAATTCACCCTAGCCCTTAATCACATTACAGTCTCAAAGGGCATTAAAAGTCCACATTTCACATGGAAAACAATCAACTTGCTCCTGCAACCTGGTTGCATGCATAAATATATAAATAATACATAATATTAGCATATTGCTAACTGCAACTCAGGGTGGCTGTTTTCATGTTACATAACTAAATAACCTCTTTGTATTCTCTCTTTCTTCCCCGCAGGTGCCGAGCTGTTATCTTCCCAGTCAGCTATCGGACTCACACTGCTGTCTGCACACACTGCAGCTGCTGAACAGACACACTGGTAACGCGGCACACATCAAACCTGGGTCCGCGAGAGGCCAGCTCATCTGCTCAAAGGCCTTACGCAGGTCTGCCACATGTCCCCCGGTGTTGACAGTGGCTTAGATGCTCTCTCTTGGCACTGCACTATCTTAGGTTTAGGGTATAAAAGAGGATCAGATAGGCCTACCATGACCTAATGTACTTATCACAAAGGTTGGGCACACACATCTATGTCCGTGTCAAGTCCAACTCACATATTACACAAACTCACTTTACAGATGATAACATTCCTACAGATAATGCAATCAGTTTTTTTGGTTTATCTTGCTTTTATAGTGCTACCTATATTGCTGACGGTCTCTTGAGAGTTAACACCACGACAAATGTTTGATTGTATTCTTACAATTGCAAACACAGTGTCTTATCTTCCCTTAGTGAAGCCCTCCCCCCATTGGACAGTATAACGTCTGTGTGATTGACAGGTTGGATTTCCTATCAGGTTGTGGAGGTGTTCCTGTATTCTATCATCCTTCAATCTCCTTGTGACGTGATCCATCCAACTGGTGCGTCCTCCAGTCCTCCCCTGATACACGTGTAGTCTTTATTTCTTTTCCTCACTCTCCATCTCTACTTCCTTCTTCTCTGGTGATGTCCCTGTCGCCTTGGTGCCACGATGACTCTCCTCTGCTCTCTCTGTCCATCTAAGATGCTCTTGTCCTCCCTCTCTCCCTCCCTCAGTTCAGTGAGTGCAGGTGAATAATGCAGGTGTGTCTAATCTAAGGCAGTAAATAGTTCATCAGCACAGGAACTGGTTGAGGTCTTCAGTCGTAGCCTGTCCCTCTAGCAGGCCCCTGCCAGCGTTGCTCCCCATGCCTCTCTGCCTGCATGTCTGTCTGTCTGCCTGCCTGCCTGCCTGTTTGAATATCTGACATTCTGGTCGTCTGTCTGACTGTCTGTCTGTCTGACTGTCAGCCTGCCTGTCTGTCTGTCTGACCTTCTGCCTGCCTGCCTGCCTGACATTCTGGTCGTCTGTATTACTGCCTGCATGTCTGTCTGCCTGTCTGCCTGCCTGCCTGCCTGTCTGTCTGCTGCCTATCTGTCTGCCTGACATTCTGGTCGTCTGTATGACTGCCTGCATGTCTGTCTCTCTGCCTGCATGTCTGTATGCCTTACCGTCTGCTTGTCTGTCGGTCTGATTGTCTGCCTGACTAACTGCCTGTCATAAGGTATGGTAATGTAAGGTAAGGTAAGGTAATGTATTCAGCTACTTTTTGACCGTAGGTCCTATTCTCTCTCTCTCTCTCTCTCTCTCTCTCTCTCTCTCTCTCTCTCTCTCTCGCCATCCATCTTACTACCCTTGTTTCGGTTTCCCTCCTCGTCTCTCTCCACTTGTCTATTTGTTCTCATGCACTATATTTGTCTCATTGTCTGCCTGTATGCCTCATTCTCCTTTGTCCTTGTATATTTATACACATATCAACCACCCATTGTTCTTGTTTTATTCATTCATGATTCATGCTCATGTTGTCATTTCCTGCAGTCATCATAATGCTCTATTATTCTCCATAGACAATTGTCTGTCTTAGGGCTATTATAACACGGGCGTACCCAGATTGACACTGTATTTGGGATTTGACCGACCTGGTGGAAAGTAAAACCTCAAAATGTCTCTCTCTTTCCTCTTTGTACTCTTTATCTCTTTCAACCGTTTGAGCTGACCAACTCACTGTATCTTTCTAGAAGGACACCCTCTCTTTCAATGTGTAGCGCCCATTTGTCTCTCTCCTCCCTATAGTCCTTCTAGGTGTGCACGTCTCTTCTGATTCTTCTCAATCTCTATTTCTGCATTTCGCTCTCTTCCTGTCTCCTTGAGCTTTCTCTACCTCTGTCTCCATACCTTTTATTCCATCCATTTCTTTTCTAGCCTCTCTCTCTTGCTTGTATAGCTTTGAGTCAAGATATTCTCTCCATCTTCTGTCACCTGAGATGTCATCACATTTCAGCCTGTGGCGGCTGTCCAATTAAAAACCAGCATGTCTAAAAAAAGCCAGCTTGTCAGGAACAGAAAAAGCTCATCATCCCCACCCTATCACCACACACACACACACACACACACCTTGTTGCCATGGTTTCTCTCTAGAGTAAAATTTGTTTAGATTGAGTATCGAGTGGCTTTTTAATTCAATTTCCCAAATGCTGAGTATCCATTTAAACATGAAACCATTACATGTGTTCAGTATCTCAATCTCTCTGTATACATACTGTATACTGTATACAGTATGATGCTTTCCTCTTACAATCTACAATAACTATTAACTGACACAATAAGTGGCACAAGAGCCTACCCTTGAAAACATGCATTACTTTACTAACAAAATCCCAACAGCCCAAAAATGGCATTTCAGCAATGAAAAGCAAATGGCTTCACGAAAGTCCTCTCTGTGTAAAGCTATGTTCCAATAGAGTCAGCCTTCACAGCCACTGGGGGCATCAAAGCTATTATGGGTTCACAGCTTTTATTTCCTGTCTTTACTGTGGAGAAAGAGCTGATAATATAAGGATCTTAAACTGGAGGAGCAGAAATGTGTGATACAGCAGGATATGAAAGGTGCTAAAATGTCCCAACAATTAATAATCTATAATTGTATTACTTCTAAAGTATTTTTTATGATCAAATGTTTACTTAAATGTTTATCATTTTAAATGTAGCTTACATGACAAGATGTGACTAAAAATAAAGAGGGTCTAAAAGGGAAAAAGAAATGGGCATACACATAGAAACTATGCTCACCTTCTCCATACAGCCTGTTTAAATGGTTTGAGACTTAATCACGCTGGGGCAAATAAGCATCTCTTGCAGCCAAAGCTAGGTTTGTGAAATACTCCCCTGGTCCTCTGATAATTCTCCTGTAGTCATAAGTTCAAGATTTGAAATGTGATCAATGGCGCATGTAAAGTAAACACACACACACACACACACATTATCCAAAAACAAACAAACATGCATTCCACATAAGCATGTTCCTACGATGACGCCCATTCTAATGAGTGGCCCAGATCACGAACCAGTTCCAGCCGGTTATGTTATGAGATATTAAAGTGCTATGTCTTGATAATGTGTGTCCAGGCATCAGTCCTTTAAGGATGTCTATGGCGTGATGTGAGCATGCGTATGATAAGGGACATAAGAAAAGCATAGCGCACAGAGAGAACATGTCGATTTGACATGGCTCAGCATCCGTGTTTTTCTTTACCCATTTTACCATCAATGAACCTCATTCTCTCAGTTAATCTCAGAGTCCTTCTTTGGTCAGACAAATTGCACACACAAACATGCAATATTTGAAAGTATGCACATCACCTATAGGGGGAGCTGTGTCATTATATAATGTACCTGTTCATCTAATAACCCCGCCCCCACTGTACTGTGAGGAAAAGTCAGTCTCTTCCGTTCATTAGTATTACGTCACATAAAGGACTTGTGTTGAATGTCTGATACATGTAGTAGGGCCCTGTAAGCTTGTCAGTACTATCTGGAAGTTGGCCAGTAGATTTTCATTGGCTGTCAGCATTGTCACTCACAAGACTGTAGGTAATTCCGGTGTATAGTATATACTGTATACTTGTATGTTGAAATTCTTAAGAATCTAACAGTATGCAGTTGGTCGGCATGCATGCCAAACAAAATTCCTCTTTCTGTCAGTGATGGACATACGGAACTATGTCCCAGACCTTACAGTACAAGTAAAGGCTGGCTCTGTGAGACTCGCAGAGGAATAGAGGGGCTTGGAGAGGCAGAAACACACACACACTCCTCTTTGCTCTCTGCGATTATAGGCCTACATGCTGTAGACCATTATGTGTAATAATGGATGGAGAAAATACGGATGTCATAATGCTATGTCATTGTGTTTTAAAATATAATAATAAGAGTAGTATTTAAAATTAATTCCTTTAAACATTTTGACTTGAAACACATCTTGATTTAAGAAATAACATACAGTATACAGTTTGTATGTTAAGCGTGCATGGTGAATACACATTTCTTAGTATTGCAGCTAATTAACCATGTTTTCGGAGCCGCAGACCCATTGCCAGGGAGCTAAAAGGAAGCAAAGAGGTAGTTTATCCTGTCACTGACACAGACATAATTCTACCCAAGTGTAGAGTTTAATGTATTCCTATTTCTAATAGGAGCTAAGGTTCACTGTTGTACTGCCTGTATAATTCAATAACGCTGTACGATTCCAGGACTTGTATGCAATGCAATCCTATTCCTCTGTGTGCATTAACAAAACCATTTCTTCTATCTTTAATGTTGATGTGATAACTGTGCAACAATAAAACTATGTGCAGGGAGAATAATGTGAATATTTTCTTTCTTTTCTAACAATAATAGTCTCCAAGAGCACAGAAAGCTTCAAAACTGGTGAAGTCAATTAATATGATGATACAGTGTACGCACTGTTTGTATTGCTGTACTTTGTCCATGTTAAATGATGGCCCAGATGAGAATAGGGTATAATATAGCATCAGTTTGTCTTTAGTGTTTCTAATAGTTACATACATTTATTTATGTTTTGAGGTCTGCAAGTGATGGGAGCCAAATATAAATGAATGAATGGAAAGCTTACAGTAGGTTGAGAAAATTATCCAACATTATTGGAGTGAAACAAAAACAGGTTTGATGTTTAGATGGAATTGTATACTGATTTTAATTTAAATATTGTCTTGTTGTTGTTTTTTGGTTTTGTCTCTCCTGTATATGTCCTGGTTAGTTAGAAATCCTTCTGTGCCTCTAGCCACGCCTATAAAATCAAACAATCAATCAAATCAAATGTGTGTTCTGTAGCGTGTCAGAAGAATGTGAGAAGACAGGTACATCTAAAGGGATTCACCTTAATACCTTGATCACATGTAATGTGTGGAAGATGCTTTTCCAAAGTTAATTTATTGCAAACGAGATAGACATTTTCCCCATGGCGTCACTCCTTTGTAGCATGCCGCAACGCTTGATCACAAACAACAGTATGAATATTATTATGGGTTGGTTCATTAGGCATGAAAAAATTTATATATTTAATGTGATCCAATATCAAACTATTCAAATAATGATGCTTGTCATAAGCACTGCATTTACTGTTTCATACTAGGTTATTTTTTCAGCATGCCAGATTGACAACAATGGTCAGGCTACCATTTTAAAACTAAAACTCTTACTTTCTCAGATGCTTTCTTTGGTTTCACTGTGCCATTTTTTCAGGAAGAATAGGTTGCCATAAATGGCTGCATTTGGAGAAGTGACACTTCAGTGACAGCTACAGTACAATCATACATACGAACTCAAGAGAAACACACAATTGTCAAACGTGTTTTTAGTTTGACCCCACAATATAGACATTTTTTACATTTTACATGCAACAATTATATTTTATTTATAGAGGCAGTGAAACTGTTTCCATTTCTATAAATAAAAAGTGTTTCTTTTGTACAGTACTTGAGTGCACTTCAGATTACTAGTGGCAGGGTAGTTGGGGTATTACATAATGTTTGTCTTTTTGTTAGTTAGTTATTGTTGCAAAGACACTCTTTCTACACTCGTTTGCATCTGGACAGAAATGTTGAAAAAATGTCAGCATATAAAGTTTGCTACATGGTTACTCTTAAGAAAACACTGATTCATTCTTTAGGGGAATAAATGAAATGAAAGCAAGTCTGTCAGGATCTTCTGTAGCGTGTACACCAGTATTTTGTTTCTAAGCAGCAGCGGGTCAGAAATACCTTTTACAATCTTGTGTGCTATATTAGAATATCACATGTAGTGTGTGTACTCTGAGAGTTTGACGCATAAATAATGGTAGTCTACCATTCGCCTTCATGTTATTATGTACCAATTATGTACATTATGTTATTATGTATGCTGTACCCACGCAAAAATGAGAACAACATATAAACTACACGCAAACAGGAAACAAGCCATTATTTGAAGGAGGAATGACGGCTAATCCAAAATGCAAAGTCATGTTAACTGGGGCATGTTAAAGGCTAGAAAATCACAAGGTTTGCCATGCAAAACAGGCACAACGCCAAGAGAGTAAAAATCAGAGGCATCTCAACAAATCACTCTCCTGCCATTCAAGTACTTTCTTCCAGGCAGATTGTGAGTATAGTGATTTTGACCACTTTATGCCGCAGTTAAAACATAAGGACAGGAGAGACAAGAGGGATGTAAAATGTGTTGTGCGATGCAGGGGGATTTCTGTTCGGATTTAAAACGGGTTTACTAGCCGTGTTGACTCGGCAGGCTGCCTATGCATTTCATGTCTCCTGTAATGTAAATAAGGTGAAACAGCTTCTTTCAGCAGAGGAGGGGGCAACGCAACACAGTTGACATCCTCAGCAAGAAGCGCACAAACATGCACATGAATACACGCACATAGCCGGACGGACATACATGTACACCCACGCGTAACAATGCCCATCCTTCAGCACAAACCAGTAGAAATAAACAGCAAGGATGCTCCTGACTGTTAAACAAACCTTTAAATCGTCTGTGCCAAATGGACGGATTGCCGGAAAGAGAGTGAGAGGATGTTTCCCTTCACAGGCAAAAAGCCATAATAATAAAGAGTATTGTTTTTCAAAGTGAAAACCTTGAATCCAAGTCCCTCTCCCAGGAGAGGCGAGATTTAACTTTGCTGCTATTTGCAATTTCAAATACATTTCTCTGTCTGTGTGTGTGTGTGTGTGTGTGTGTGTGTTTGCGCCAGATGTGTATGCATTATTAGACAGACAGGAGGAAAGGAGTAGGAAGAGGCATTGAGATGGGAGTGTTGAGGAGGAGAAGACATGCAATTACAGTATACTCCCTGTTTGGGTTTAATGAAATGCAAAAGTAATTCCCCTCATGAAAGCGGCAGTAATTGTCCAAACAGACTTATTATGTGACAATCATACTTAGAACAAAATGCAGTATGAAATTGCAAGGGATTTGAAATCATTGGGGATAATTTTAGCAAGAAGCCTGACAACTTAAGATAATTAAAATACGTTTTGTGTTTGTCATTTTTTTAGAAGTTTCTTTTGTGTGTGCCTGTTTTGTTAGCATGTTTAAACGTCAAGATTCTTGTCTAGTCCCTTTTGGAGTTTGTAATGTAACAACCAATTATAAAAGACATGCTTCGTTTTCCCTAAATAGCACTGACTGCACTTCAAGTGCAAAACTATAATTTCCCTCTCCTGACGTTAATCTGGACATTTGGTGGAAATCATAGACCACTACAGTAGCTACCGGTTAATGTGGCTTTTCATTCTAGCAAATCTGTTTGATTTGAAAACATTATTTATTTATATCTTTCAAAGATTTGGAATCCATGAGTTTGTAAAAAATCTAAGACTTTGAATAGATTAAAAAAAAGTTACAGAAATTGGTATGCCTGCAAGTAATAACTGTCATGGAACTAAGTGCCTCACTGGCAAACTGCAAAACCATACATCTTTCAAATGTAACATATCTGGTTTAAAACGCTCCAGAAATAGATATTGCTAATTTCTGTACCTGTTGGAAGCACTTGAATTTAATGCCAGAGAAGTGATGAGGATGTCATTTGAACGTTTGTAAAGCCACCGCATTTATTTTCACATCGTCCTTTACTGTACCTCCTACTGTCTTTGCTTGAACCAGCACAAGATTCTGATCTAAATCTACTCACAGTTCAAACAACATTGGGTTTAAGGCTGCAAGGCTGGAACTGGCACGTTATCTTTTAGCTGTATGGTCCTGGGATTAGAATGGGCTTCCATTAGTCCAAAAGAAGCATTTCTAAAGACAAGTGTAGCCTATCCAACTCAGTTCTATTTCACGCTCACTGGGTCTTCTATTTAGTTTGCCTGTAACCATCGGGACACAGAGATGGACTGAACAAAGCATCTCCATCGTCAGCAAAAGTTTTCTTAGGAAAAGTACTTGTGTTTGATCCAGCCTCTTGTGTCCTCATCACTGTTAAATAGAAATACTAGTTAACATTCCTGCTTGGTTTGAGAGCTCTTGCTTATTCTGGGTTGAGTGGGAGTCTCACGGGACGCTGTAATGGAGAATGAGAGGAGATAAGGGGAAGTAGAGAGCCAGTTAAAGAAAGGAAGATGCCCAGGAGATGAGAGGAGAGCAGCTGAGGACAGAAGGGAGCATCGGGAGAAGGCTGGGGAGGAATGGAGGGAGGTATTTGCAGGAGAACTGCTAGAATGCGTAGCAGACTATTAATACTGGAGCCAGTAACATTGACTACATGTAATTCCCTATAGAATTATTTTGAATTTGGTAGGATGTGTGTCAGGAAGTTAAGTTTGAATATTCTGAATCATGACCAAATGGAGCATTTTCCAAATATGCTGACATTATTCCAGTCATAAGTACATGTATAAATATCTCTCAAAGTGAGTGCTTACATTGAAGCTTGAACTAAATCCACGGTTTGTACAGAAATACATGCACCTATTTATGCTTTAAGAGACAATCTATTACATCCAGATATTCAGGCGTCTGCGCTGTATTCAAACAAGTATAGTTGAATGAAAGAGAGGATGTAAACATAAAAACTCATGATTAGAATATTAGAAAATAATGTAATATATTGGACAGACTACGCAGGGATGCACTGTTTAATGATCCATGCCTCCATGCCTCAATGATGCAATCAACATTGCAAAGAGAGGTGGAGCCAATAACTGGACAGTCACTGAAATGAATGTCTGCTATGAAAACTGTAAGTCTCCCTCTTTCTCTCTCTCACACAAACACAGTGGATATTTGTGTAACAAAACAATGTAGGTGACAATTGTTTTGATTGTTTGTGTACATCCTCCCATATGGCCCTAAGACAAACACAAAATGCATCCACACTAGTCTTCTGGGCTGATACTGTATGCTGTAGCATTCACAGTCCACTAAGAGGCAAGGCGACAGCAGCCCCATCATTGTCAGGACATGGTCTGCTGAGCAGCAGTAGGGAGCCTGTTTTTCTGTATACAAACATAAACAATTTGGCCACCCCTGAAAGAATGGTCCGACAGTTCTGACTTCTGACTTGATGCTCACAATGTTTTTAAGAAGAAACATTAACTTATTTAATGGAAAATGAAAATAGCCCACAAACGGGAAATATCCAACCCTGGGATAATAATTAACAACTGTGGGAGGAATTTGATAGTTGAAGTTGAGTTGGGTTATTGATATTCCATGCACCAAGCATCTGAACTTCTCGGGAGAGCTTTCCTCCATAGCGGAAGAGATGAGATAGCATCTTCTAGTTTATTATCAGTTAGCATCAGTTAGCATAGGGCAGTATATCAGTTAGCTGGCTAATACTTTCACCAACCTTTTAACAGCCCTTTAACACCCCGAAAAGAATCATAAAGCCCTCCCTAGAATGTGGACCAGCTGTGCCAGATATCTGATCATTAATATTGTCCTGTGTAGCCTATACAATTCTCCACAGGAGGCTAGTGATGGCTGCATTACTCTCAAAAACTACAGGCCCACTGCAGTAGCCTGCAGACTATCAGATAAATGTGCCACTCTGAGAGTAGGGAATACACTGGCTGTGTCCAGTAAAATACTTTGTTGGGGTTTGTACAGATAATATGAGCTCAAAGACACTTTTTAATCTCAAACTGAATGTCTCCTAGGCTTCACCAATCTGCTGAACTCTCCAAGTTTGGAATGTTTGATGTTTACCGATTAAGGCTCGTATCTACAAAGACGACATCTGCCAGCAGCAGGGGCTGCAAAGAATCTTCTTGATGGATACAAGCGTCTTGCCGTAGGTTTCCCTGAGATGCCTGCGGGCGTCCCCGAACCTCTGTTTTGTGTTTTACTGTAAAGCTTTGGCATTGTTTATTTATTGATGTTGTTTGTTTATGTAAGATATTTTAGTTGAACTGGCCAGTGTCTAGCAGTTTATGAAAATGAGTCTTGGTCTCTAGTCCAGTGAAGTCACAACTCCTTCACTCTGAGTTTCTGTCTTATTATGTATTGTTTTTATGCCTGGTGGATGCTAATCTTTGAACTGCATATACTATAGGCTAGTATTTGTCTTTAGACTTCTGTCTCAAATTGAAAATAAACTCCCTACATTAGGGATTATGTTTTAAAGGGTTATGGAGCTGATGTTTGGACATGTACTCTTTACAACCTATCAACCAAAACTGTCACTGTGATTTGTTGATCAAGTAGTTTTGAGATGTTTAGGCATACCAGTTGGCTGCATTTTGAATAAGACTAGTAAATTCTCCTCTATACTGCGCATATCCCCTTACCTCTCCTTCATTACGAGACAGAGAGATGTCAAAGAGGAG
This sequence comes from Amblyopsis rosae, assembly GCA_025399935.1. NCBI lineage: Eukaryota > Metazoa > Chordata > Actinopteri > Percopsiformes > Amblyopsidae > Amblyopsis > Amblyopsis rosae. The sequence goes on along the minus strand of JAODTR010034283.1, from coordinate 7,107 downwards.
CATAATGCGCTGCGATGGCCACCCACAACAGGAGTCAGATGAAAGGCGGGCAGACTGAAAAAGTGAAGGAAGAGGAGGAAGGGGAAATGCAAAATGAAAAAGTGCAGAACGTGAAATTAAAAACAACAAACAGGGGAGGTGAGAACGAAGGTGGAGAAGAGAGAGGACACAAGGAGAGGAGAACTGGACAGGAGGAGGCTGACAAGCAGCAGAAGAAAAATCACTGGGGAGAGATGGAGAAGAGAGGAGGGAGTTTAAGTGACTTGGCCAGCTGTGAAGACCCCCTGGGTTGTCTCCAAGACAGCTGATGGACCCAAAGACATGCAGCATGATCACATACTTGAGGATGTGTTGTTTGTCAGAAATATCAAGTATTTGTGGGAGACAGGGAGGGGTGGGTGGTTTAATAATACTACTAATAATAATAATTTGTTTTTGGACGCCTTTCTAAACACTCAAGGACATTGGACATTGCAAATGCATAGATATAAAACAGCGCTTTTCCACTGTATGGTACCAGGGGTCGGCAAATAGCGGCCCGTGGCCCAAACCTGGCCTACCAGCAATCATATCTGGTCTGCCATATTATCTTGTTAATCTGATGCTTTGTTCGACATACACAAGCTTGAGTGAGATCTCTACCAGGTCAGGTCAGTCTTATTTCTCAAATATGTCACCAGGTTGGGATCTAGCAGTGTTTAGTGGCCTATTAAGCATATTCAGTCGTGTCTTCAGTCAGATCTGTTTCAGCCGGTGTTGTGCCCTTGAAACGTGAAAATGGACAAGGTGAATACATGGATTTATTTGTTCCAAGCCGTTTCATAAATAAATAACATTGAAAAAGTTAGAATGTGCTATATCCTACAACAATATATGATTTAGGGTAGACATGTTTTATGTGACAGCTGTATCACTGTGCTTTCATTATAGCTTATATGATAACTATAGCGTGTTTGTCCCTTCGCTCCTATCTTAATATCGTAGCAAAAAACATGTCTTTTAATCACTAGCAAGCGGTTCACTATAAGTCTACCATTTATTAATTCAATCGTGAAATGAAGTTGAGCACTAAATGAGTCAGCACTATCTGGAGCTGAGATGTCTGCACCGTCCATGAGTGATGATGTTTTTGGTTTGTCGTTGGTCCTTTCTTTAGTATCACCTCAGTCAAGCTTCGATACCAAAATGTCATGTGAAAACAATGCAGACTCTCAGGTAAATGTGCCACTCAGTATGGAATAGACTGGCTGTGTCCATTAAAATACTTTGTTGGGTTTGAATTGATAAAATGAGCTGAAAGACCCTTTTTACTCACACTTTGAATGTTCCCATGGCTTCACCAGCCTGCTGAACTCTCCAAGTTTGGAATCATTGACGTTTACCCATTAAGGCTTGTATATACCAAGACTCTAGACACCTCACCTTTCTTGGTTTATCATTGGGCAAAGGTTAAGCCCACACAGTATAGCCTACCTGGTACCTGGTCCTTTCTTTAGTATCACCACAGTCGAGTTTCCATGCGAGCTGAGGCGATACCAAAATGTGTCCATATATGCGTCCATTGCACGGCACAGACATACAAGGCAGACAAGTTAATAAAGTGGCAGCACGCATAACCAAGCCAAATCAATTGAGGCGGACGTTGTTCTCTGTTGTCAATGACATGATCAATGCTATTGATCGCGAGAGCTGGCCAGAGCAATCTGTGTAACGTGAAGGTCGACCAAGAGGCCTCTGTACTGTAGCCTCACATGGCTACCAAAGTTCACATGGCTATAGTGAGCAATGAAAAACTAGTAACTACTAGTAAATATGTATCAAGATCGCAACGGCAGGAGTGGTTTGAAAAGCGATGTTGCTATGACAATCAACTAGATTGAGGGATTACTATTTGCAGTGTAAAAGGCGAGCAGTCAAGTCGGTACTACTATATATGTTGGAAAAGCTCCCAAACAGAGTATAGTTGAGCCAAGGTGGAGCTGTTACTGTACCGTGCATTCTGTGTTGGGGTCGAAGTCTATGGGGTCGAAGCCTGTGGGGTTAGTTTATTAGTTACACACATTTAGGACATGCCACAGTCCTGCAGCCTGCTCTGTTACTTAGGGGTGGTGGAAGGCTTGTGGTTGGTGGATAGGTGGGAAGGTTAGTCCAGGAAAAAGGGGTTATCAGGAGTGAGGCTTATCCCCACAGTCTTGCACCTGCGAGACTAACAGCTATGGTTGAAGATTAGCCGATTATTACATTTTGTTTGCCTTGGTTACTGCAGCCTAATCAGTTTTACGGTTAATATACCTGTTGCCGAAGGCCCATCTTTGCCAAGTTGGTGTCATTTCTACACCTTGCGATGGGTCGCTACATTTCAAATGTTGTACTGTACCTACATGTAGAGTATGTGGTTGTACCAAGGTACTGTATGTTGTTGTTCCTAGATATTTTGTCGTAATGGCTGCTAGGTCTACAAGCCAAGTCAACAAGGACCAGTATAGGGATATGCTAAATTAAAGCTAAATAAACTGAAAACATTATGATAATATTAACAGATGGAGTGACAGACAGACGAAAAGATAAGAGAGCTTTGCTTTCCAGATATTTCAAGCTAATATTTGCCTTACAAAATGTGGTCTCCTATATCAAGATTTAATTCTGTGGGTCTCTCTTTCTCTCCCTCTCCCTCTCCCCTCATAAGTGTGTTTTGATCATGTGTCACATTGTGTCTTTCATGTTGTGTAGATCATGTTTCGGCTTTCTCCTCAGATGTCAGGCTTTAGAGGTATGAATGTAAGATAAGACATAATAACACTATATTGTGTAGAGGAGCCCTACGTCCCAAGCAAACATACTTACATGTAAAAACACATTAGAGCTGGAACAGTAATACTGTATAAATAGAAATGGAAGATGGTTTTAAAACAGGTTATAGGCTATGCTATGAATACAATATTGACTTACAGTACATAACCATATTGTAACATGTATTTTTCTTGCTCCTTGCTTGTCTCCTATAGGAAGGGCATATATTCAAGTCTTCTAACTATCTGTTTGGCCCTCCCTTTGTACCCTCTCTCTCTCTCTCTGACTGGATATCAATTATTCAGCATGGGATCAGGTGGCCTACTTAGCCCTGATTTACACACACACACACACACACACACACACGCACACACACACACGCACACACACACAATCTGTCCCAGCACTGGCCCAAGTGTGCCACTTTCCATCCCTTTCTAAACTTGTGAAGTTGTTGGTGACACCAGGCACCAAGCTGCAGCATACGGAGAAAGGTGCTGTCAAAGCAACATATTAACATCAGGTTGAGAAAATTATCTGCTGAAAAGTATGTATTTAAATCTGGCACAATCTGGCTAGCTGTGAGTGTGATCTCTCCCTTTTTTGGTCCCTCTCTTTATTTCCCGTCCTTTTCTTTTCATCTCCAGACAACCTCACTATTAACCTTTTTGTTAATTTTATAAATTAAACTAAAGCTCAGTTAAATTAGAATCAGTCTGGAAAGCCTCGGAATCATTTTGAATGTGTCCGAGTAGCAACTGAACTTTCCAATCAGTCTCGTGTTTATAGCTATACGGGCGTGGTTTTCCAATCAGCACCGTGTTTATAGCTATACAGGCCTGGTTTTCCAATCAGTGTTGTGTTTATAGCTATACGGGCGTGGTTTAGGTGTGCTGACCATGGTGCCGACAGTGAAAACAACCAGATGGTTAATCCAATCAACTGCCAAGTATTAGTGTATTTTTGAAAGTACAGCCATTCACAAACATGTACGGCTCCCCAGATGGACTCTGGCATGTCAGTTTACCTCACTATGGCCCTTTTCACACATTGTTCCTGGTAAATTACATGCAATGTTCTATATTCAGACATGCAGCTCCATCCAGGGACATTTACCTCTTGCGCCTGTTCATACTGTACATGCCGTGGTAATACTGGCATAGTACAATAGCCTGGACATCCCAGCAGAGGGCGGTAGCAAATGCAACACTTTATGGAAGCTGCCAAGCAAAGTTTTCACTGAATTAATGAATTAACATGAATCAATATGAATGAATTAATAAATACATTCCAGCATTCTATTAATACAGCAATATTGTTAATGGGAAACAGAGATAGTTGTCTTCATTGTCGAGGAAACCCAATAACCCAACTACGCACTTTAACACTTTTTTTTAACACTCCACGTGAACACTTCTTGCATCAAAATTAAGTGCTTGTCCCTGCGATGGTTCTGCTTTCATTCACATCTGTTACTAGGCCGTGAGGTGGGAGCGGATAGGGAACCCTGTAAAATGCAGGGTTATACGGCACGTATGAAAAGGGTTTATAATTCCAATATCTATCTGGATGTCTCAACCTCATTGGCGGACAACAAATCATTATTTTGTCCTTAATATGTCTATATTTTAAGTTATATTAGGTTTTTACTGTAAATGCTAGCTCATTAACAATACTTGGAATGCAAATAAATGGAGAAATAAAACCATTAAAATACATTTCAAATTGGACTTGAATGACTATAGTCTCCATATAATCTTGTAAAGATGTGTCTGGCCCCTAGACCAGGGAACATAGAGACCCCTAACTTCCATTTCAAATCCATGGCTTTATGCTCTCTAGCAGTCAATGCAAAGCCAATAGGAAGTCTGTGCCTGGTCATTTGCAAGAGGTGGCCAGTACATTAGCGTTTCACAGGTAATTCAATAGCAAAGAGTGTGCTAGCACTTGTGATGTAGCCTCATAGCTTCAGTTAAATTTTGCCATGAAAATCAGTCTGGAAAGCCTCTGAATAATTTTGGATGTGTCCAAGTATCAACTGAGCTTAACAATCAGGCTCGTGTTGATAGCTATACGGGCGTGGTTTAGCATGCCGTTTAGCATTGATTCAGCCAATCAATTTACATTGAGTACCTTTAACCATGTGTGAAACATTTTCTGCTTTAGTATTTCATAAAAATTATAGTCTGTTGGGTGGAATTGTGATATTTTTGTGTAAATAGAACAATGTCTGAGAAATGTCTGGCTTGATAACTTCAAAACAAACAAATACCCTAAATGTTAACAGCCATGACAAAGCCATTCCTTCCCCAGTTATTTTAATACACCATGCATTGTACCATGCACCTGTCAGCCTTCTGACACAGGCTATTTTTAGCTTTCAAAACAACACTTCTAATTTAGTCAGTTCCCTAAACCCAGATATTACATTTTCAGAAGCAACAGGGGAAATGGAAATCCAGAAAACGCTCAGCCAAACATTTATTAGAGTCGTCACAACACTAGCTGCTATTCCAACTCCATCTTCTGTGTGTGTGTGTGTGTGGCTGCTTATAAAGCTTGCCAGCTGGCTGTCTACACAGGATGGCTGGCTTACTTGCTTAACTACTTAAATCACATTTGGGGGTAAAGTAGGCTTCCCTGGGCTGGCCGTGAGACATTTGATTTATTTAGACTTTATTTGAACGTCAGAAAGAATAAGAATCTCTGGAGGTGCAGATGGAGGGCTATAGGAGGGAGAGAGAGATATAATTTCATCCTCCTGGGGGCTGTAGGTGCAGCAGAGCAATGAGACAAAAATGCCAGAGGACTTGTGTGCGACCGCCGAGCAGCCAACGCAGACACATGCGGGACTGTGGGGCAAGGAACGCGTGGAACACACGACTTCCAGTCTGCACCGGTATCAGTCCATTACCAAAACTAGAGCTCGTCTACAACACCCATCACCTGCAGCTGATAAACAATGAACTACTACTTTACAATTGCAATAGGCAGACACATTCATCCAAACAGATTTACACTGATTCAAATTACTGTGCAAGTAATACAGGTGTGAGGCGTCTTGCTCAAGGATGCTTACTGGTAGGTCAAATTCAACCTTCTAATCGTCACCCAGGCCACAAGCATATCGTGCCCTGTGTTTCAAGGTCTTGAGAATTCGTAATCTTATTTTGGCATTAAAGTCATACTGTGTACATCAAAATGTATAACAATTTCCAATTATTTAACAGTGAACTACTTCAATCAAATATGTATTGTTCTCTATATTTTCTCTATATGTTCTAGTGTGCAACTCTAGTTCTAAAAGATTATTTGTAGGTTGCCTTCAAAAACATTCTGGAAATATTAGACATGACTATGGCGCTGAATATTGCGATGAGAAGGCTCTTCATGGGTTAACTAACCCCGTTGATGCCGATTGAGGTGAATTTGCATGACACCGCTTCCAGTCAGTCTGCAGCCGAGATAGCATATGTATTCCCCTCATGCTGGTTTGTGCATGTTCAGTGCATACGTACCTTTGGATGCACTGGTTTCTTGAAGGACCGATCAGAGTGGGAACTACATCCGGTTCAAGGAAGAGTTTTTTTTGGATCTCTCACATGCTATTGAAGCTGCAAATATGACAAAATGGTGCAAATTGAGCTTATTGTTTGTTTGTTGAGCTTATTGGAATAAACCTCATAGGATTAATATGTGTACGTTATTTGACTATTTCTGTTTGTCACTACTTAGCTACAGCCGTCCAGAATGGCTATTCGGCCATAATGGCTGCATAAAAATAATGCTGTATTTTAGCACTGAGCTATTTTCTTTAGGAAATATCATTCTAGTTAATTCCTACTATCATATCAGCTGCTACTACAGAAATAAGTGTATTTACATTCAGTATTGCTGAATTTGGTCTTGCAAAAAGCGGTGGTAGGTCCCGCTGGGCGACTATGCATCATACCTAAATGTATAGATGTTATGTGATAAAAATTTACAATCTTAAATTAATTTAGCATCACATTGAAAGCAAAAACACACAAAATAAATGTTTATATATAATTGTAAATCTATTGAAGCCCCCTGATATTTTCAACATTGATATAGGAGCAAACAGATATTTTCTATGTAAAGATACCGTATAGGAGTGATTGTCCTGAGAAAACGCACGTTGTTACCTGGTTGTTACACATGACACGTTGTAATCTGAGCCTCTGTTCTTTACACATTCAAGCCAGCCATGCTTGAATGTGTGTGGGCCATGGAGCATTTGGTTTGGTATGAGAAGCTGGTGTGCTTAGTGTGACATCTGGTGTCAGAAAGTGAGAT
>JAODTR010034273.1:0-21079 GCA_025399935.1 Amblyopsis rosae | reverse complement strand
GCTTTAACAGGCTGCCGTCCGCGGGAGCGCGCAAAATCACTTTCTGTCAGGAAATCACTTTTTGGCACAACACCGGTAAACTGCGCCGCAGCTGTATCCTATCTCACCTGTTAGGTCACATAACCCTTTAAAATGGAGCAGTGTGCGATCTTTCTCGTTTTTATAGGCTAATTGTTTGTCATATAGATAAATAGTTGTATTTTTTAGAACTAGTTAAATGTAGCTTTAGTTGTACTTTTTCACGAATTTTGATAGGTTTACATTAAAATGAGTTTATCTTTAGGGTGACGTTCCACGTAATCTAAACCAATGAGGTCGAACCTGGCGGGATTATGTACGTCATTTGCTTGCTGGGAACTAGTTGCCACGAGACATGCCAGTGCGAAGAAAATAGGAAGCGATTAGAATGAAAGAATAGAAACACTGGAGCCGATAGAGCGAAACGCCACGACAGGCCTACATCTGCACCGCGGCCAGGCGACCAGCGGGACGGATAAAGAAGAATTCAGGCAGGGGAAGGGTTCCTATTGACTGTAGAAAGGATACGTATTGTCACTGGGTAAGTTAATTATCAAAACGTAAAGACAAGGCTGTTTAGTTGTTTAGGGGCATATAAGCGCGTCACTGTAGTTGCACAAAAAATGGGAATAAAAAATCACTAGCCTAGTTGCAGGCTACAATGACTGTTTTGGACTGCTTTCCTAATGGGTCACAATAAAAACGCAAGATAAATTCGAAACATCCTCGTTCTCTAGTGTTTCAATGTATGCGGTTTATTCGCTAAACATTCAACAACGCATTCATTGCGTTCGGGGGACAGGCCGTTAATATTATCACATCATGGCTTAATTTAAGTGGGTCTCTGTGTTCAACGGGGGTTGAAAGTATTACATTTTTATAAGTGTGCCACCAATAAGAAACGTTGGCATGACTACACACTTTAAACACACGATTGCTATTATGACCTTAAATCAAAGCATTTATTCAAAATGGCTTCAAGCCGAGCGCAGTGCGCATGGATGCGGGAACGCCGTCACCGACGTCCCGTTAACGTTTAATACACGTAGGCCGCAGTCGCAGTCGACCACACACACATAGCGGATTACTCAGCCTCCGCTTGCCCAAAACTGCCCTGGCACCTGACTAGACCCAATAGGCTATATGGTTATGCCTTGACCTGCCTTTTACATTGTAACCTTTTGTAGGCTATAACTCGCATGATTCCAAATTTGAGTGTTGCGCCACTAGGCCTTATCACTGTCCTGTCGTCTAAATAAAACAAATGGGTAGTGTAACTAAACTTTCTTCCCAGACAAATTGATGCAAAATTATTTTTAGCAATATGTAAACATAACTACCGTATAGGTCGTATAAATGACTAACACTAAGCTTGTCAGCTGGCTACTTTCAAGTCCTACTGCAAGATTACTTTCTGCCGACAGTTTAATCAGCCAGCAGCCACCCAGGTTAAAATGACACCTTTTAATTAAAGGTGGAAGTGAACCTTGTGTATCTTGATGCATGCTAAATAGTAGTTGCGTTAATTTAGTACTGAACATGAAGCTGTACTTGAATATAACCTAATGCTTAAATACATTTAATTGTCCGGTCTCCTATGAATTTATTCCTGTCATTAATGTGTGGACAAACTTAAAACTACTGTGCCAATTATTTCAACATTTGCACACTTAATTTCTAAAATTTCTTTTAAGTTTATGTTAAAGTTCACGCATCAGTTATATTCCAAAACTTTACAAGAACAATCTGCAAACTAGCGCTATCATTGAATATAAGTAAAAGTACTTGTACATATGTAAATTATGTGCCATTCTACCAGGCTTAAGAGTTTACTTGCATCTATCATTAGACAACTTGATTTGTATATGCCCCTGTGATTGAAATGACAAAACTTTGGGGTTGAAAGTTGAGCAAATACCCCTCCCACAACTGAATGTTGACTGGTTTACATGCCAAGCTCATCAGCTTCGTAAGACCATCCTGACCTTGCCAGCTTGGCGTTAATGTTCCCACATGCATCAGTCTGTAACCCCTCCAATGCAAAGCGTTTTCTGTGTAGAAAATAAATCAATCAGTGGCCATTGACATCTTTCTCATGACTACATCAGTACGTCTTAGTTTCGACCAGGTAGGTAGTCCAAAAGTTTTTTGAATTGAGGGGTTCCAGACTGATACTTGCTGTGAAATTAAATTGGAGCGCTTGTCTCAGGATGGTCCCACAAGGCTAACACAGAGCTAGGACTGAGCTTTGAGTGCTACAATGCAAATGAATTGTGTACAATGCACTCAACTTGACATGTATTCACCCAGCAGACATGGATGATGCAGACTTCCAAACAGGCGATGCAGGGGCATCTAACACCTACCCCATGCAGTGCTCAGCCCTGCGCAAAAATGGCTTTGTAATGCTGAAAGGTCGACCTTGTAAGATTGTCGAGATGTCCACCTCCAAGACTGGAAAGCATGGCCATGCTAAGGTCAGTCTGTCAACCACGAACATGGTGACATTTAATTGACCTTTTGGCAGAGTGTAACCAAATGGCATTTTCTATATCACAGCTGCTAATCAAAGATTGTTTTTGAAAGGGTAGGATGTTGGCGTGTATGTCTGGAGTTATTTAGTGAACATTTTATATATAGATTTAGCACCTGCCCTGGTGTAACCAGACCCAAAATTCACTTTGAAAATGGTTGCATCCTTTCAGACTGACTACAGGAGTGTAGTGTACACTCTGTAGGCTACTGTAACAGACCGAAGAGATCGCAGCAACAGCAGAAAATAATCCAAACTGTTCTAAAATGAAAACAGGCTGGGGGAAAAGGGATGCCTGGCTTTCATTGGCTTCTGAAAACACCACTGAGCTTTTCATGGAGTCAATGTTTTAGAGTTCTTGCTTGAAATTGATGATTCAATGGGGTGGGGGGGAGTGTGTCTGCATTTCAATTGAAATTATATTTTAAGTTGTTGGGTCTTGTACAGGTCCACTTGGTTGGCATTGATATCTTTTCTGGCAAGAAGTATGAAGACATCTGTCCCTCCACCCACAACATGGATGTCCCCAACATTAAGAGAAGCGATTTCCAGGTGAGATTTTGTGACTTAGTTTTTCTGTGGACCTGTCATAAGGCGAAGTTCGTGGTTCTGATCAAAGGATGTCTGTCAGCTTTGATGTACTTCTTTCCCTACTGAATGCAGCTACGTTGTCGTGTTAATAACGGGTTGACTATCAAACAGGCCATTGAGCATCTAGACCCTGTCCAGAATCTACATTGTTCCAAATCTCCCGCTGAATGCTGGTTGAGTTTACTTATTGCCCCCTTCATGAAATTATTGCCCAAGTCATTTAACTTTTTTGCTTAAATCTTCTCATGCATGCCATCTCTAATAAAACTGCCTGTAGCATAATTTAAACAGATCCTGAGACTTTACCTCTAGTATAATGGCCTATGTATAACTGTCTATAATATTTATATAAGGGCCAATATTTGGTTCAATTTATTTTCTGAAAAAATGACAGGTCACTATAGCATTTTAGGAAGGTGATGTTATGCAAATGTATGAGAAACTCCTTTGTTACAAAAATGTGCATCTGGGACAATCTGTCACATGATAGACATGACATGTTTACCCCTTTATAGTGACACTCTAAATCTGGGTTCCCCAACCCTGGTCCTATAAAGGGCCGCTACCCTGCATGTTTAAGATGTCTACCTGCTCCAACACAGCTGATTCAAATGAGTAGCTTGTTATAATGACTATTTGAATCAGGTGTGTTGGAGCAGGGAGACATCAAAAACTAGCAAGGCAGCAGCCCTCTGGGACCAGGATTGGGGAACACGGTTCTAAATCTACTGCAAAAGTAAATGAGCAATGTTTTTTGTAACATTGCAGCATATAAAAGTCTGGTAAACTCAAATATTAAATTAACAGTGAAAATTAGCACAATAGGCCCCCTTAAAGTACAATTGTGAACACAAATGGTCTGCACTTCTGTACAGTAAATCTTCTGTCTATTATATCAACATACTGTATGATGTTACACCACGCATTAAGGGTGGACAATGTGGGGAACTAAAATACTTGTAAATTTGAATTATCAGTTTTGGCTTTTTATCTCAAACACTGGATATTCTGCATATTGTCTAGAACATTGATTATACTGTGGTTGCTCTAGCTACAGAAGCAGAAGATTATTCAAAAATGTCTCTGTACAATAACGTGCTAGCTTTAAAACTACTAGTCTATAAAATCCAAATTTCTCTGCTATTTAGGACAGTTCTGTGCGTCCACATATTGATAATTGATAGTCAACTCTTTCTTTACTCGAACAGCTCATCGGACTACAGGACGGCTATCTCAGCCTGCTCCATGAAAACGGGGATGTGAAAGAGGACCTCAGGATTCCTGAAGGAGACCTGGGCAAGGAGATTGAGAGCAAGTTTGAGGCTGGAGAGGAAGTTCTGGTCAGTGTTTTTGTTTTAATGAGACTTAACAGTTAGTTTGGTTATCTAACACTTAAGGTTAGATTGACTTCATTCCCCAGTTTATTCATTGTCCAAAATTGGGTGTGTTCAATGTTGGGAAAGTTACTTAAAAATTATAATTTACGATTTACTTTTTCCGCTTCAAAAAGTAATTACTTATTGCTGGGAATTGCAAGTAATTAGTTGGGTTACTCGTTACGTTACTATATATATACTTTAACAATCACTACCCTGCCTCGCCTCTACTGAAAATAACAACCTGTGTAGCCAGCTCATTTCAGAATTGAATCCTCTTTATTGGAACAATAATGAACCTAATTAGGAGTCAATCAACCAAAGTGAAAACCCTGCCGCCTCAAAGCAGATGATTGACAGGTTGGTTTAATTAACCTACCCTAACTTTGCTATGACCAGCAAAATAATAGTGGCAAGGAGAATAGGAGAAATATTTCATATTCACATTTGTCTCCTATAACCTTTCCAAAAAGCTGCCCTGGCAGTTTATACACCTGGTAATCACAACTGAGAATAATTGCATCAACTGAAAGTTGACTTATCAGAGTCTCTATACAGTAGGCCTACACAATCACCACAAGGTAAAAATGCTACTAGAGGATTCATAGGCACAGTGAAATAGTTTAGTGGGACAATAGAGGGGGGTAATACCACAGTCAATATACTGTATAAACAAACTTTGAAAATGCAATCATAATCTACCTTGCCTGATAACAGGATTGTTGTCTCTAATTTACGACTAGTGTAATTGACTGACAAGAGGAACAAGCTAGCGTTTGATTACAATTAAGCAAACGACGCCAGTAGATGATGACTACACAGGCTGCTCCACTGCTTGCTCCTGTACAACACTCCCGTTCTTGCGGAAATCTCAAAAAAATGTGCAGCATTCACTTTGAAGCTTGAACTGTCCCTGACCTGCCGGGCAATCGTGCATCGGTGTATCTGTAGGTTATGGTGTAGCTTCGACGCAAATTGGCCCACATCATCATAAAATGGAAGTCTAGGGGGAAATCTCGTTCTTGTAATGCAGCATATATTGGTTTAGTAATATTACAGTTTTGGAAATGGTAAATATGAAAAAGTTGTATTACAGTAAGGCTGCTTGGTCTCGCAGAGACAGACTTTCCTAATGGAAAGTCTGGGACAGCTTAGTTAGCGCTGGCTAAGTGCATCAGTACCCACCTACTTGACATGAAATGTATATTGGTTTACATGCACGACATCGTTGCACCGGAAATTACGGAGACATGCTTGTGAGTGACTATGCTAACAGCCAATGGATATCAACAGTATTACTTCCCGAAAGCCAGAGTAAAGTGTTGAGCTCATGAGGGTATATGCATCAGGTGTTCAGCAGAGTTTCTTATGTGACTAGGTGCTAATGAACGGTAGAGGCTGAGGCTAGTTGCTGCCCAACACAACATGTAGCTGCATCCCAAAACATGGCTCCATGATTGAAGTCTCATAGTCCCTTTAACAAACCTTATGTACTCACTCAGATCTCTGTTATACGGGCCATGGATGAGGAGTCTGCTGTTGCTATGAAAAACATGAACAAATGAGACACTGCAGGTAAAGAGCCACAGCTTTACAGGACAACCATCTGTCTTGTCACCCAACCCATCTACTGTACTGCCTGAAAAAGACTGGCTGCGTGCTATATACTGCATGCATGTGCTTGGCCATGTTCAAATTCCTTGGTATGAACTACATAAATGTGTACTGCATACAACATACTATTATGTAAAACCTTTCATTCTACACCCAGAATACTTGGTGGACTGATGGTTCCAGCAAGAGGTGTTTGTAGCCTTGAAGAGCTAAACATGGTGACAGGGAGGGGATATCATGTGTTAAATGCCATGAGATGTGTATGTCTGAACATTTCCAGACACGGTGTTCTCGCATTGTCTTCCTGCACCGCTATAATGAGATTGAAGACTGGAATAACAAACTTTCCATTCTCCAACTCTCCTTCCAATCATCATCTCTGTCCTCAGTCTTAGTTTCATTCTGGTCTGAAGAGACAGATTGTGATACAGGTATTGCTCTATAATTCTCCCTCTGGGTGAAGAGGGTTAGTGACCTTGATATCAGTCTCATTAAAACCCAGATATTGCTCGCCCTCCTGACTGGTCCACAGGTCCTCTTGTTCCACTTTAATGTGAGGGAGTTATATTTCCTCCTGGTCCAGCCTGGGGCTCTACTCTTGTTTACCGACTCATAATGCGTTCACATGGAATAAGGCAAACCGGATATCATGTTGGCGGACGAGAGCAGCAAAGCAAAATCAATGGTGGCATGCAAAAAAATGGAGGCAAAGGCAAACTGCATGCTGTTGAAAGGTGAAATATCTAAACTTTTTGCCATCCTCCGCAACAGCATTTACAACCAGATGTTCGTAGCTTTGTCACACGGAAAACCATAAATGACAAGGTAATACTTTTGGTGCAACAATAATAGAGCCAATACAAAATAATTGCATAAAACAGTTGGTACTAAATTGTTTTTAAAATTAGTTAACAATGTGACATTGCCATAGCAACTGCCATTCCATAGGACTTCCATTGGACCGTGTGTCATCCAGAAAGTGTTTACCATCGTGTTCCATGTGAATGCAGCATAGACGGCAAACACTTTCTGGACTGTACGGCATAAAGGTCCAATGGAATGGCAGTTGCTATGGCAATGTTGCATTGTTTACAAACTTAATAAAAATGTATTCAACACAATTATTTAGTAGCAAATGTTTTATGCAATTTTGTATTTTCTCTAGTATTCTATGTTGCACAAAATATTACCTTCTCGTTGTGTTTTCTCCATGTGAGGGAGCTACGAACATCGGTTGTAAATGCCATAACGGAGGACGGCAAAAAGTTACAATATTTTAACTTTCAACGGCATGCTGTTGCCGGCGTCTCTAATTTATTTTTTTTGCCGGCCACCACTGATTTTGCCGTCCTGCTCTTATCTGCTAACATGATATCCAGTCTGCCGTGTTCAATGTGAACGCAGCATAAAAGCTGTTTAGCATCTGGAGAGAAACAGAAAATGCCCACATGCAACCATTACATCATTGCATGCCATGTGTTAACATGTTGCATCAGCTAAAAGTAGCAAACCTCTAGACCTTCATTGTCAGTGTTGTCCATGCACAAAGCACTGTAACACTTTCAATTGCATACTATTGGTGTGTAATAAGAATTCGGACACTGCCTTTTGTCTGGCAGTTACAACTCAAACCACTGCTAATACCACATGAATCTTGTAAATGTTTGTACAGACCCAAGGGGAAGGCAAAGAGTCTACAAGGTGCAGGGCTATTTACAAAGGCATTGTTTTATAAAGCCTCATTGAAGTTGCATGTTTTAAGTGCCATTTGTTTCACTGAATATATATCAATTGTGGAAAAAATCAAGGTTTCCAACTCGTTTGGCGTGTGCCAGACTTAATTCCTGTATCATGCTAGGGTGCAGAAACATTCCATTGACTTAATGACATCTCACAACAAAATGTACCTTTTTGTAATGTTACGGATTCACCTGTGAAGTTGGCTTTCAGTTGCCAACTGTCTTAAGATTTGTCTAGTTTGCTTTGCCAACCCCTTAAACAACCTTTTTATTTATAATCCTGTTTTTCTGTAGATTGAAAAATGGACCGCATTTAATTTTACAATCAGTGTATATAAAGATTATATTGGTTATTTTGACTCTGCTGCTTATTTATTACCAGGTGGTCAAAGATGTCTTTCAGTATATTAACAGTATGTACAAGGGATTTGCAAGAACGTCACTAGACGCAGTAACATTTAAAAAAAGAACCTGAAAATGCAACTTGCTCCTAACCATAGCCTGTAGTCTATCTTGCAATATATTAACTTTGCATGTAAATTGTGTCAAAACTATTTAAAGTTTTCATTTCAACTTGTAACAGTATTTGCACTGTACACTGGAACTTACAGTGCATCCCGACAGTATTCACAGCGCTACCCTCTGTCCACGTTGTTACAGCCTTATTCCGAAATGGATTAAAAATTCTTCCTCAATTATACACTCAACACCCAATACAGAAACTTGTAAATGTATTAAAAATAAAACAAGATCACATGTACATAAGTATTCGCATCCTTTGCTCAATACTTACTACAACAATTGCAGCATTTAGTAAAATTCTACACACCCACTTCTAGGCAGTTTCTCCATTATTCTTGGCAGGACCAAGCTCCATCAGATTGGATGGGGAACATCTGTGTATAGCCAATTTCAGATATCTCCAGAGGTGGTAAATCGGCTTAAAGTATGTGCTCTGGCTGGGCCACTCAAAGAAATTCAGAGTGGTCCCAAACTCACTCGGCTGTGTGCTTGCGGTCAATGAACCTTCGCCCCAGAGCCCTCTGGAGCAAATTTATATCAAGGATGTCTCTTTACATTGCTGCATTCATCTTTCCCTCGATCCTGACGAACCTCAGTGCCTGCCGCTGAAAAGCATCCATAGAATTCTGTTTCTCATGGTCTAAGAGTCATGTGCCTTTTGACTGAGTGCCTTCCATCTGGCCACTCTACCATACAGGCCTGATTGGTGGAGTGCTGCAGAAATGATTCTCCTTCTGGAAGGTTCTCCTCTCTCCACAAAGAAACGCTAGAGCTCAGATTGACCATCAGGTTCTTGGTCACCTCCCTGACTAAAACCCTTCTCCCCCTCAATTTGGCTGGGTGACCAGCTCTAGGAAGAGTCCTGGTGGTTCCTAATTTCTTCCATTTAAAGATGGACGGCACTGTGCTCATTGGGTGCTTAAATGCTGCAGGAATCTTTCTGTTGCCTTCCCCAGATTTGTGCCTCAATAAAATACTGTCTCGGAGGGCTACAGACAGTTGCTTTGACTTGGTTTGTACTGTGGTACCTTTTTTTTTTTTTTATATATATTTTTACACAGGTATGTGCCTTCCCTAATCATGTCCAATCAACTGAATTTGCTACAGGTGGACTCCAATCAAGTTGTACAAACGTCTCAATGATCAGTGGAAACAGGATCTGCCTGAGCTTTATTTTGAGTGTCATGGCAAAGGCTGTGAATACTTATGTACATGTGATTTCATTTTTTTTTTTTTTTAAATGTGCAAAATGTTAGTTTTTTTCATATTACCATTCTGGGGTATAGTGTAGAATTGAGGAAACAGTGTATTTTAATCAATTTTGGAGTAAGGCTGTAACATAAATAGAAGCGCTGAATACTTTGTGGCTGCACTACACCGAGCAGCCATAACATGGCCAGTAACACGTGACAAGTGTAACTTGACACTATTCAAGTTATGGCACTGGTCAGTGGTTGGAATATCAGGCAGTTTTGTCCTCAAAGGAGATGTGTTAGAAACGGGGGGGGGGGAAATGGGCAAGAGTAAGGATCTAAGAAACTTTGACAAGGGCCAATCAATGTTGTGATTGCTAGAATACTGGGTCAGCGCGGCAGCTCTTGCGAGGTGTTCCTTGTCTGCAGTGGTCAGTACCTCTCAAAGGTGGTCCAAGGAAGGAAACGTGGCTAACCAGCTTGATGCTGGTTCTGAATAGGTGTCGGGGGACACAGTTGCATTGCAGTGTGTTGCATATGGGGCTGGATCTGCTGGTGAAGTCTTATTGCAAGATGCTGTACCACAACACACCTCCAGAGGGCTAGTGGAGTCCATTAATCGACGGGTCAAGGCTGTTTTGGCGGCAAAAGGGGGACCTACACAATATTAGGCAGGTGGTCATAATGTTATGGGTGATAAGTGTAGATGCCGTAACATTTAAAGTGCATATTACAGTAAATCAGTTTACTAGCACTAGATGTGACATCTACAGGACCAATGCTAAATGTATAGACCTATTAAATCGGTTTAAAACTTAAGTTCTAAACATTTATTTATAGTCCATATCTATATTTTCCTTTTATTTAAATATAATGGACTGTAAATTGATACAGTATCATGGCAAATATTTTGATACTCAAATGCAACCACAGCAACCTGTGCAAGAAAATAAATCATGTTTTGCCCCCTCCCCTTAAAGTGTTTTGTTTTTACACCAAGTTTTGTTAAACAATTCAATATAGCCATATTTTACACTGTCCTTGCATCTAATCTATCTGGGTTCTGATTGACCTTTCCTTCATCTTTTCCTGATTTCATTTCAGGGCAAACAAGATGCACTTGAGGCTGGGGAAAGGTGGAGATATTGACTCGTTGATTATGTTCTCCCTCCCTTTTTCTTTCTTGTCTGTTTTGTATTCTCCCCTTCCCCACAGAGAAACAGAACTTTATTCTGTGTATAAGTGCCAAGCTGACACCACTCCATGTTCAGAGGAGGGGTCAGAGAAACAGGATGGGTAGAATAGACCATGGTTCTCACTGTTTGCCAATGAAAGCATAGGTCTACCTAATACTGTGAAGGGGTGGGAATGCCACAACCATTTTATTCTGTTAAAATGCAATTGTTCCTGATTTCATTAAGGGCTTCAACTGAATATCAGTAATGTTTTAGTATGTTGAAGGGCTGCACAGCATTAAACCAGGCACTCAACAAGCCCTTTTGTATGTATACCCAGACACACGTTATGCATAATAGGTCTGATTATGTATTATCAGGATGGCACCATGCATCAGCTCCCCAAGCTATAAGATTGGACATACTGAGGTCTCATTTAAGGACAGGGCAACCTCTGACATTGTCTGCATCCGACCCCATAAACACACTATGAGCACCCTAAACCAGGCCGTGCTTAGAAAGCAGATTTTCAGCCTCTCTCTTAATTAGGCTACAGTTTGTTTTCTTTTTTCAAGCTCGATGGGGTAGCCTACTCGCATTGAATGAAGTGTAGGCTAAACATATTGAGACAGAACAACCAGGAACTCACTTATGTAGAGAGTTAAGTTCAAGGCATAGAAAAACAATGAGGAGGTATTATCTGTATTATGCAAAAAGGTTGTGGTATCTTTATAAAAGCTTTGTTTATGGAAACGTGCAAGATGTCCCCAAACCAAATTAAATATGACTCTTGTAAGGAAGGATGCTGTGTGCCAATTATTTTACTCCGAAACAATAGTGTTATTTAACAGCAAAAGCATTAACATAATATCCTACTTCAGAACAATAGTAAATGACATACATTTAAAGTTGTATAATTTAAAATGGGACTGAGTGGATCTTAATTTATAGACAAAAGCAATAACTGACCAACTAGCCAAATGCAGATTCAGTTTGCACTTAAAACACTTCATTCTTAACTGGGCACATACATAACTGACCTGTGAGAAGATGTTCAATGAACTGAAGTTTTAGACTACATGCATTTTAGTTGGATCTTTGTCAGATCACAACTTAAAAAGGCAAAGATCCACACAGCATTGGCTTAGGGGTGGGTGATATTACCAAAATGTTAACTTTCTAAAAGACAGACTTGTGATGTTCACATATTTAATTTCAACAGCTATACAAAGTTGTTCTAGGTTTCCCTCCTTGTTATGAGTACATTCCGTCACATAGCAGCTTCTAGGCGTGCATTGGTTTTTTTGTTAGCAGATGAAAGTACAAGGAGGAGGTGTCATGCCAGAATGTGTACGCTAAAAACTTAACCAAATGGAAAAAGTTAATGTTATGGGTTGTATTTTCACTCTGAAGATATTTAAACTGGTAAAAAAGGACAGGAAAAATGATCATCTAGGACACATAGCGGGTGACAATAATGTGGAGTCATAAGGATTATTGCGATATAAATTATATTTCGGGCTTAACAGCAATTTTGGTGCTGAGCTGCATGCGCATATGTTGCTAAAGTTTGCATGATGTAGGCAGTAAATGGGTCTGGTTCTGCATATCACCGGCGCATAGGTTACATCATTGCATTACATTATGCATCCCATAGCCATAGTGGAAATGTGTGAACTATATTATCAAGTACTATGGATCTCAAATAATACCGTTTTTGATTGCTGCAGTAAATGAGATATTAGTTGTTCTAGACCAATCCCATCCACCCTAACCACAGCCTACACCCCATAGTACCCTCTCCCCATCATACACGCATCCCATTGCAGCTGCCAATGATGCAACACACCCTTCCTGATCAACGCCGCAACTTCCCCCCGCCAATACGCCACTCTCATAACGCCCCCCTTCCTAGATGCACACTTCCCCACCCTATCTCATTCCCTCAGGGGCCTCTTGGTTTACCAGCAAAGCAGGCTGATCAAGGCCACTGACGACAAATAGAAAAACACTGCGCAAAATCCTTGAACACTTTGCTGGTCATAACCTGAGACACAATCAGTAAGTAATCACCTTATATAGACAGGTGTGTGCCTTTCCAAATCATGTCCAATCAACTGAATTTGCTACAGGTGGACTCCAATCAAGTTGTAGAAACATCTCAAGGATCATCAGTGGAAACAGGATGTACCTGAGCTATGACACTGCATTGTGTGGCCTGGGCAATGGTCCCTATCCTTCAGGGTCTTATCCAGAGAGAGGAGGAGGAAGGCCACACACTGGTCCACAGCCGGCCTGTGGTCAAGACTGATCAGCTACAGTCCTCACAGCAGAGGCCCCTAACATCTCTGCTGTGACAATACCTTCCCTCCTGCAGCTCTCCAGCTCTTCCAGGAAGGAATTGTGCACTCTGCCTTGAGTCAAGGTGTGTTCAGTGGACTGAACGTTTGCTACGTTCAATTAACGTTTTTCATCTACAAGTTTCCTCAAAACTTTGCAAACATTTTTCATCTTATTTAAGTCTAATTCGGAAATGAAACGCGTGCAATTTAAAATCAGAATTTGTTGACCATTGTGACTAGACATATACTGACAATTTGAACATGTCTAGTGAACTACAGCACACGTGCAATATAGCCTATCATCTTGCGCTGCTGTACAGCTAAAACACAAAAATAATCTACAGCAGCAAAGCATATTGGTTTGTTGTTTTTAACCATGTCAACAATTGTTAAACCCACACACAGCTCAACTCCTCCCCATTTTGCAACCTGACATTCAGTCCACTGCTATGTTCATTGAAAATACATTACAATAAAAGTTACGTAATCCTGAACGCGGCCCTAGTTGTTGAGCGAGAAAAGGGTGGTGAAGCGATGTTGTTGCACACCTTAGTAGTTAGTGTTCAGTGCACAGCCGTTTCCGTTAACATTCACGTTTTGTTGGGGTTGAACGTGGCCCTATTACTTGTCGCGTCGCACTGAATACGTCATCGGATGCAGAACCCGTGACGCGACCTTTTTCACTTTTGGAACAACATGGGAGGATTTATTTACATTTTACCTCCATTATACAAAAAACTCAAAGTTCAAACAGTGGTAATTCATTAAGGGATCTGTCATTTAGAGGTAGAGTCTAAATTACTAAAGCAGTAGACTTTCTCCACTTTTCTCAGCATTCAGCATACACAATCAATGTGCACTACGCATAGCCTAGCCTACTACTGAAAATGTGTGGACTAAATTCTTTGCGGTCCTTAGTACACGAGCAGCTTGTTGCAGTTGGAAATGAGATATTAGTTGTTTTGGACCAAGCCCATAAGCCACGTGGAGTAGAAGATGTATTTATTAAAGAGAGACTGGCGGCTGCTGCTGACGAGATCTTTGTTGGAGTCGAAAGTGTGATAAGGGAGTGCAAAGAAGACATACACCGCTACAGACTGCTGGATATCGCTCTGAATCCTTACATCAGCTTACACAGAGCAGGTTGGGACATGTGTGACCATTTTGAATACAGTAATAATGTAAAGCTAACAAGGAAGTTGGAATTATTTGGGCCACAGTGCATTTTCTGATTAACAGGCCTATATGGGATATAATAAGAATTAGTATCAAATTAACACTGTAACCATGCCAACTAGGGTTGCTACATTTCTCACTACCAAATAAGGGACACCATGCCGTGCCAAACTTTGAGAGATGCATGGTGCCATGGTGAAATTGTATTTTTATTATTTCATAGGAAAGGTAAGTAATGTTCCATTTATCTTTTTACTGTATCATTATCAGGCGTGCCGCAAGGGTACCGTAGTACTGAAAATATATGGCCTACTCAAGTAAAATAAAATCAACTAAATACAAGAACAAGTCCCATTTCAGAAACTTACTCAAGGAAAAGAAAAAAAGGACCTTGTTCTGAACCCTTTTTGATTCAGTTTATAAGTACAGCATGTTCAAGTCCCTCCCCCTGTCCAGTAGTGTCAATATGTTTGGAACAAGGGGAATGCATTTGAATACCCAAATCGTCACCTTCCTAAAGTAATGGCCTAAGTCATTTTTTTCTCATCATCTCATGATATTGGCCACCTCTGGGAGTATGCCCATGTGTTGTGTGGATCTGGAGAAGGTGTATGTAGGAAACCGATGGAGTGCCTACTCCAGGTAGAGAATGAGTCCTTACCCCAAGTAAAGGAGTTCAAGTACCTCAGGTTTTTTATTCGCGAGTGAGGGGACTATGGAGCAGGAGATTGGCCAGAGTATCGGAGCAGCGGGAGCGGTATTGCAATCGCTTTACCGCGTCGTCGTGCCAAAAAGAGAGCTGAGCCGGAAGACAAAGCTCTCGATCTACCAGGCAATTTTCATTCCTACCCTCACCTATGGTCATCGTGAGTGGGTCATGACCGAAATAACTAAATCACGGGTAGAGATGGTGAGAAGCACGGCTATCAGTGAGGAACTCGGAGTAGAGCCGCTCCTCCTTTGCATCGAAAGGAGGCAGTTGAGGTGGTACGGGCATCTGGCAAGGATGCCCACAGGACTAGGTGGCGAGACGATATCTCCACACTGTCCTGGGAACGCCTTGGGATCCCCCAGTCAGAGCTTGCTAATGTGGCTCGGGAAAGGGAGGTTTGGGGTCCCCTGCTGGAGCTGCTGCCCCCGCGACCCGTCGCTCTACCACAGAATAAGTGCTATAGAGATGTAGCAGGCTAGCAGCTAACTGCACATCTGTGTAAACCTGTTCGCAATCCAATACTGAGTGCTATGTAAGCAATCTGCTGCAATACAGTAGATAATGCAATGCGTGGAGAGAAATTGGCTTGCATTGAATCACGCCGCTCCCGATTCCAGACTGCAATATGCAGCGTTACAGCCTTTCATGTGCAAGCTTGGAGAGACTGACTGTGATTAAGAGTACAACTTTCAAAAGAATGATACAGTAATATGTTTAACCGACAATTCATTCTGGTGCCGAATATCTTAGGTAGTCGTCACCTAAACCGCCCACGGTGGTTACTGTTCTCGTCAGATTTTTTTTTTAAATGAGCACCCCTATGCACTTTTTTTTTCTCAATTACATTGTTTTTATTGTTTGGAGCCAAAATCGCTGTCAATTTTCTTTTATTACTCAGCCCTACATGCAGGTGACATTATTTGTAATGGTTGTATGTGGGTATTTTGTGTTTCTCTCCAGATGCCAAACAGCTCTTAGTCTGTAAACAAGAAACAGAACTCCCCCATATTAAAGTGGAACAAGAGGAACTGTGGACCAGTCAGGAGGGCGAGCAATGTCTGGGTTTGAATGAGGCTGATATCAAGGTCACTAGTCCTCTCTTCACCCAGAGTGAAACTAACACTGAGGACAGAGATAATGATTGGAAGGAGAGTTGGAGAAAAGGTTTGTTATTATCCAGTCTACAATCTCATTATACTGGTGCAAGAAGGGCATGGAAGTCATAATGTCATGGCGTCTCATTAATGTCAAACAACAGCGCAAAAACACAAGGTGGAAAATACTAACTAGGGCTGTACCCAACTCAGCATTTTGTCAGTCTAATCGGATTTGGTTGTTCAATACTACGATTTATATAGAAATACTCTTTACTTTTCAATAGCCTAGGTTAGACTATCTTGCTGTCAGAAAATCTGCTGGCACGATGATGGTTTTTATTATATTAAATGGGACAAATTATGAAAATTCACTTTTTCATGGCTTTTAGTGCTAAATTTGGGTGTTTTTTCTCTGAGTAGTATAATCAGGGACGTTCTTCTGGCCTTGATTACATTCATTCTGTAGAATAGTCCTTTTTTTCTATAGGCTACTTTAATACTATCTGCCACTAGATGGCACACTAGCACCAGCTTCTCAGCCAAACAAGAACACTGTTCTTATTGCCGCAGGTGCCGCAATGCTGTAGCGCCAGCGCTAGGTAAACAAAAAAAAGGATGAGATCAGATTGCATTACAACCTATTATTTACAATTTACAACACCCTGCTAAGGACAACAGTTTAGTTGTTTTGGGGCTGCTGAAAAAAATTAATGTTCTCACTGTTATTAGGATTTTGTGTTTATTATATTGATATTACTCTGCAAGGCCCATTGTCAACTAGTGATGTCAAGTCAACTCTTTAAATGAGACATTTATACAGAAATACAATTTCTGGAATAATAGTTCTAAAATGTCACAGTAGACAACAATGTCTACAATTAGTAGGTAAATGGGCGCATTTATATAGCGCTTTTATCCAAAGCGCTTTACAGTATTTTTGCCTCACATTCACCCATTCACACATACATTCATACACACGATGGTGCAACCAACCACTGGGAGCAGTTAGGGGTTAGGCATCAAATACATCTATTACACCAGAGGCCGTGTTAACCGAAAATATTCCGTCATTGTCTAAATATTTTTAACAATGACGGAAAAATCTGAAGGCTGCCTGTCAATTTGACAGATTACACTTCGTCATTCCACCATTGTATTTTCCTCTTTTTATTAATCAACTAAATTCTTGTGGAATTATATATGATTAGAAATTGACCATACATTATATGCTGAGTGGAGTCACATTGTGTTTAGAGTAGGGCTGCTCAATTATGGAAAAATTAGTAATCATAATTTGGGTTAATATTGAAATCAGGATTAATAGAAGCCTATGCCAAGGATTCCCAAGCGTTTCCGCTTGTGACCTCCAAAATAACAGTGCCAGAGACTTGGGAATCCCTGATATCCCCAAAGTTGGTTTAAACATAACAGACATAATATTATTTGATAGTATTTTAATATAGGCTAGTAGCAGTATACATTGTCTTGCGACACCCACTTTGAGAATTACTATGCTGCTTCTCTCCCTCCACTATGTGAAGCGTGGGGGTTTGTGTGTACAATCTCAAAATACATTGATTAGTGGAAAACTGTGCTGAAGGCGTGTAGTGTGAACTCTGCATTTTGTATTGCAAGTCAAACATCAATATCTGTAGGTTCAGTTACAAGCAGCTCAAGTTGTCCAGAAAACAACAAAAAAATTTACTTTCTTCTGAAACTCATTCAAGTTTGTTGTAATTGTTCTGAGACTTGGCTATTCTAGCCAATTCTATTCTAATAGCTGTGCTATTCCTTTCACAGAACAGTGCAACCTGCCTCTAAATAGGATTGAAAGGATTGTAAGATTGTAACGCCCCGATGCATAACTGAACACATATAACTCAGCCTTTAACTGTTGCAGGTTGTCCATCATTCACTGCTGGAGAGGACAGAACACTTCATTCATCTGCTGTGTCTCAGCCAAACACAACCTCTGGAAACAAGCGCAAAAGAGCCAGGTCTCATTGCTGCCAAGATTGTCAGAAGAGTTTGTTGTCAAAACCCAATTTACACCAGAATGTCCACCCTATTGAGAAGCTTTACCACTGCCAACAGTGTGGAAAGGGCTTCAGTTGCTTGTCAAAACTTCAGAGACACCAGCTTGTCCACACTGGAGAGAAGCCTCACCACTGCCAACAGTGTGGGAAAAGGTTCAGTCAGTTGTCAAGCCTCCAGACACACCAGCGTGTCCACACTGGGAAGAAGCCTTACAACTGCCAACAGTGTAGGAAGAGCTTCAGTGACTTTTCAAGCCTTCAGATACACCAGCGTGTCCACACTGGAGACGAGCGTTACAACTGCAAACAGTGTGGGAAGAGGTTCAGTCAGTTGTCAAGCCTCCAGATACACCTGGCTGTCCACATTGAAGAGATGTCTTACAACTGCCAACAGTGTGCGAAGAGGTTCAGTCAGTCGTCAAGCCTCCAGATACACGAGCGGGTCCACCCTGGAGAGATGTCTTACAACTGCAAACAGTGCGAGAAACGGTTCAGTCAGTTGTCAAGACTTCTGAGACACCAGCGTGTCCACACTGGAGAGAAGCCTCACTACTGCAATCGGTGTGGGAAACGCTTCAGTCGGTTGTCAAGCCTCCAGAAACACAGACATGTCCACACTGGGGAGAAGCCTTACCACTGCCAACCAAAGGTTGACAAGGAACACAACTACTGTTTGTTGCTCGCCTAAATGTGTTGTCATAGAGCATATCTATACTTTGTTATTCTACATACCTGAACTGTCCTCCAAAAACATTGTGTATCGTGGGAGGCTAAATAATAGGCTACTGCATGATCATTGCAGTTTATGTAATGTGCATAATGAGCACAATTTGCCTAACAGTAGAGGGAAGGGGAATTGGTAGCAGTTGACGGTGGATGGATATATTTGTAGTTTTTTATTATGTTACTTGCATGCATTTATGTCGGTAATCTAGTTTAAGCATTTTTTTAAAGCACATTTCAAAAATACCATGATAATTTTCGTCACTATAATCGTGGTATGATATTTTCATACTGTTTCATGTCTAGCAGGGTCTGTAGTCTTGCAGACTACACAACACACCGACTTCAATACATGGGAAACTAAGATAACTTGTGTTTAACTTATAGTTAAGATAACTATAGACCCATTTACTGTTTGCAAATGCTCTGGCATTTTAACACCAGAATTATGTGCAGTTTGATAGCTTGTGAAACACTGCGTGTGTGTGTGGAGTGAGGCCTGCCCACAGTGAAGCAGAGAGCACAGAGTAGCGCAGCTCGTGATCAGAGAACAATTGGTGAGGCTGACTGTTCCCTGATTTATATATTTTTACATTTTCCTTAATTTATAGTATTTCACCAGCTCTGTGGCCATATCTTTTTAACAGTTAAATGTGGGAATATAAGTATAAAATTCACTTTTTCATACTGTGATCACTTTTTATCAGCAAGTCACTTTTGGGCACGGCACTAGAGCCGCTAAAAGCCGGTCACTGTTACGCTCTACTGTAGGTCTTTCAGCAAGCAGATTTGATTTTGCAGGGCTTTTGACGTCAAAAGCCTTTTTGCATCCATACAGTAGCGGTTACCACAGGGGAATACGCATACACCACAGAACTGTGCATGCCCAGGTTACTAAACACCATACACAAACCCTCCATGTCATTTCATTAATCAAAAGATGTTCAGTGAGTAAAACAAAAGTAACCTATAACTGCAACTGGGTTAAAACACACTGCCATGGGAGATATGTCAACAGAGTAAACATTATCCACATCGGAGTATGCGGTGCAACGCTGGAAAAGAGCTCAACAAGAACTTCTCTATTATACATTTGTTACGTTCTTGTTATTTAACTCATTCTAGCTAACGTGATGTGATTGTATACTTTCTGCATTAGGCCATTTGTTTACTTTTGTTACGTTTTGATTAGGCATACATTTTTTGTTTAGCAAATACCCAAAGACAACCTTGTTATATGCTGTCAACAGTAAATAATAAAATGTGTGAACCTACATTTCATTTTCTTTTTATTCTTTTTTCATAGTGGATCACAATTTTTGCTAAAAATAAGCATAGCTGAACTTCAAGGACACAAGCATCTTTGAAGGCCCACCACCCCCCATGGCACGCCTATAATATGGTATATAAAAAGACAATTATACATTTTTGAGAAGAGGACACTACCTAAAAGTACCTGTAGATAACTCACAGTAATACATAAATTCCATGAGAAAACCGCCAGTAATATATTAGATCTAAAATGTTAAAGTTGCAATTAACAGCAAAAGTGCTCAGATGAAAACAAAGCAAATGTTCTGCCAAGTGATAAATAGTAACTATCTTATACATACAGGGCAGAATAGTAAACAATTTCTTACCTCATGGAAGTATTTTTCTCATCTTATTGGCAAGAATAAGAAGTTAAGCTGTTTGACTAGGTATGATTCTATGGCCATGAAATCAAGTTTAGGTGCTCTTGGTGTCCTTAGTTTGTTAATCTGGACCAGTTTGGAGAAAGAGTGCTCCTTCTCACAGTTAGAAACAGACAGTGTGAGAAAACATTTAAGAGCAATGAAAACATTCGGGAATGTTTCTAAATCCGAGTCAGTAATTGTTTGGAACGTATTTATTTGGCATTTTTTTTGTTCTTCAAAAAAAATTATATTTGTCTTGGGTCTTCCCTGAGGCCTCTTCCCAGCGGGACGTGCCTGGAATACCTCGCTAGGAAGGCGCCCAGAGGGCATCCTTACTAGATGCCCGTACCACCTCAAATGGCTCCATTCAACGCAAAGGAGCAGCGGCTCTACTCCGAGTTCCTCACAGATGGCCGAGCTTCTCACCCTATCTCTAAGGGAGAAGCCCTCAACCCTCTTGGGAAAACCCATTTTGGCCACTTGTACCTGTGATCTCATTCTTTCGGTCATGACCCACCCTTCATGACCATAGGTGAGGGTAGGAACGAAAATTGCC
>JAODTR010034263.1:0-21082 GCA_025399935.1 Amblyopsis rosae | reverse complement strand
AAATGGGCAAACAAACAAATGTCCTGTATCTTTTACTGTACCTCCTGAGAGGAAGACTGTAGCTCCTCCTCCAAGGCGGACACCCGCTCCAGAGCCACGCGTAACCGCTCTCGCACCTTCTCGTCCAGGGCTTTGTGGTGCTCAAACAGGGACTTGAGGGCCTTCAGGACCTCCACCTCGCTGGAGACCCCCGCGGGAGACTGGGCCTGCCTCTTCACCACGGTCATTCTCAGGCTGCGTTCGTGACGGGAAACCAGGCACTCCAGGTGCTCCAGCAGCAGCTACATGCACCGTGGAACAATGTTAGGGAGTATTAGTGAGAGGATGATTTAAACAGTAACAAACTCTCTCTCTCTCACATACACACACACACACACATATTACATATACATATACGTTATATATTACATATTACATATATTACATATACATATACGTTATATATTACATATTACATATTACATATATTACATATACATATATGAGGGGCCGTGCGAAGCCATAATCACATTCATAATGCTCTCACATACACATTCTCCTCTCCATTATTATGGCTTGTACAGACCCTCATTTATACTAATTACTGTACATATAGCCCAATGTACATATACATATACATAGCTATATAAAAAATAAAAATACTACTTTATATATTATACACTATTATATAGTATGTTATTTATACACATAATAAATAAAAATAACATTTAAACATGAGAAATACATTCTGTATATATGTCGAGGTCCACATATTCTTTTTCTATATAGATTTATATCAACCTAAATTTTTTAATAACATCATAAATTAAGTTTCAAAAGATAATATTGTTGCTGTAATTTTTATATAATTAATTGATTTGTGATACTGTAGTGCATTCCCCCGTGCAATCAGACAATGACACAGCACAGTAAGATAGTGGGCTAATTCAACACATTGCATTGTGATTTTTGTTTGCATCGTTATAAATATGATCAAAGTGAAAATGCAGATGGTCGCATATTTAGGTAGTGGCTCTGGACTGGAAAACGTTTCTCTAAACACAACAAGACCAACGGACCAACCATAGGCACATTATGGATGAAAGCTTGTACTGACTCTTGTGTTATTACGCTCTGCCTTCAATTCGGCTATCTCCTCTTCTCTCTCCAGTAGCTGTTCCCGGCAGACGTTTAGCTCTTTGGTCAGCACTGCAAACTCCTGATGGGTCACAAGGGGCGCTGTTATATACTTGACACTTGTGTGTGGTCACGGAATTTAACACATGCATCAGCGGTGCAATTAACAAGGTCACTCACAACAGGCATCAGATAAACACATGAAAAACATGCACTCAGGTCAGATTAATGCCCCCAACACACGCGCACACACACACACACACACACACACACACACACACGCACACACTCACTCACTCACAGAGAACTGAAAGCCACGTGATCACACAGTGAAACGTACCCAAATTATGGTCTGCAACCAACATATGCCTTGTACACATTGCCAAGTATAACAGTGTTCATGGCTATAAAGAGTCTTTATCCTGCCTCTATATAAAATGCAACAGGTTTATTATACGCGTTGTGCCTGGATTTGTGATAATTGGGCAATAACTGAAACTGACTGGGTTGTGTTTGCCAGTGACTAAAACAACTGTGCAGGTTTAACAAGGAAAACAGGCCATCTCTGGGTTATGTGCTATCTATCCCACTGATGGCCGTCCAATTGGGTTGTGATTTTGTGCAAATTACATCAATTATATATAATTGAGTAATTGCCTCTCGTGTGAGACTTGTAATTTTATAGCTATGACTGAACATGATCTGTTTAATGTTACTACACAATGTATCTATGGGAACACATCAACAGAGATGACGAGTTACCGTTATCATGCAGGCCACTTAGCTTGAGGCTAACTTCCAAGAGTGTTTAACTGTGATGGCTATTATGACTGCGTTGGATTGCAATCTTGTGATTAGCGCTTGACGGCTACACCACAGTTTTCTTACACCAGTGGTTCTCATTCTTAAACATTTTGAGCCACGATCCCCACAAAAGTGTACATGCTTGTTGTAGTGGTCCACGTTTTAACAGCATAAAAATGTATACGAAATACAGTAAAAAAGAAGGTATATTCATTGCATTAAAGATAATACAATTTGAATAATATATGTGTTTTTTTGTATACTAAAGAATGCTGTGTTTAGTTTTGCGGCCACTGTCTCACACATCCGTCATCCTACCAAGCTCTGCCTGTCCATTCAGCTATTGCTCACGTCAGATCACAGCAGGACACACACAAACTGCTGCTAGCACAGAGCACACCACTATTTTTACAACATGTGTACCCTGAATCACGTGTGTGCTCGCATGCTAATGTGCATTAGCTGCTAAGAAGCAGTGAAGCATGATACAGCTAATGGTAAGCTAACAAAGAAGCTAAAGTTAGCCGCACACAAACACATCAAATGCATTTAACCTTAGGACCGGACCCAGACTTCATTAAGGTCTAATTTTCATATAGATTTATACTAATATGTTCTGTCATAATCACACAAACCAAATCACAATCCTCTTTGTAGCAGAGACATCAGAAGCCACAGTTTAATGCGACAAAATGCAAATAGACTTGATATGTTAGTCACTCTGTGTTCACACATCCATACACTGTGGTGCCGTTTCCATGCAAATCTACTCTTCTTTTTTGTACTCTGTGAGGCTTGGCAACATCTCCACACACACCAGACGTACTCAATGAACCCTTCTACAGCAGAGTGTATCGCAAATGCCCAATGTGTGCATGTGTGCACACATTAACATATCCAGTCATATTCTATGGGATTGTGCAATACAGTCCTGCTCGATGTCCGACATATTTTAGGCATAGCAATGGAGAAAAATGCATGTAGGTACAAACAGCAAAGGAGGAATTATCACTGCTCAAGGCATATATGCCTGTTTGAAAATAGAGATAGAGGTCTTGTACAAAGAGATCAATTGTACAATTATTAGCTCTGGGGCACTGGGAAGTTGTGACAAAGATATATGCATTTATATGCTATCGAGACCGAGCTCAAGTAGTCTAAAATAAATCTACAACACCTGCCCTTTGAGGTCAAAAGAGTGCATTTTTTTCTTATCATATAAGGCATAGTTTAATTACGATGTAAATTACATTGCAGTGTCGCAGATATTTTGATCCAAAGCTCACAATTATAACAATTACAATACTACGAGATGAGTTACCCCTAACCCCTCTCTTCGTATTGTAATTGTAGTAATTGTACTATTTATCTAGTGCTCGACCTAATGTACTACACGTCACTACTAGACTATCCTGACCCCTAATTTTGGCCTCTAGGAGGCAGTGATGCAAACACCACAGCACGCAGAGGAACTCCAGGAGGATTGTATGCTTGTTCATGTGTGCATGTGTGTATCATCCTGTACCTTATATTGTCTTATAGTACAACTCATTAGTCAACTGTGTCTTTGGTCAACAAAATAATTAGCCAAGACCTACACGCAATTCTTATGTTACTGGAAAGTATTACATTGTTAGCATGTTTTCATGTAACCTTTGATACAAGCATGTAGCAAACATGCAAACTGGCAATTGGCACCTTTTGCTTAAGAAAGAATTAGCTCAAATTGAGGAGACAACTCAGATCTAACCAATCAGATGCAAGATTGTGTACTCTTCCAATCACAATCACACCCGCTGGGACATGAACATGAGATGCACGATTGTGAATAGGTGGAAACACATTGTTGTTGTTTTTTGTTATTCTTCCCCATTTCTCGCAATGTACCTAATGAACCCAAGTGATCAATTCTCAGAGTTGGCATACCTGAAGTATTTTTGTGGAAGATGCCTAACTGCTATTGGCTATTACCTAATAGTACACACACACACACACGCACACACGCACACACCTAGATACACACACAGACACACACATACAGACACACCCAGACACACACACACACAGACGCATGCACACACACACATGCACCCAGACACCCTGTTACACACACACACAGACACACACATACAGACACACACATAAACACACACGCAGAGACACCCTGTTACACACACACATACACCCCACCAGACAGGGGCCAGGCCGTGTACCTGCGGCAGAGCGATGGACAGCTGCCTCTGCAGGGACTCCTTCTCGTGGCCCAGCTCGCGGAGGCGCAGGTGGGCCGTGCCCAGGCTGTCCTGGGTCTCCCTCAGGCTCTCCAGGAGCCTCTCTCTCTCCGTCAGCATGTTGACCATCAGGGACTCCAGGTTGCCTGTGCTGCCCCCCTCGTCGCCCCGGCTCCCGTAGCCCCCCCCGCCTACGCCCGTCCCGCCTGCCCCTCCACCGCCACCGCCCCCTGCTGGTGAGGAGGACCCCCCGCCGCCACGCCCGTCCTCCGAGATGGTGGGCATCACCTCGCACATCATCCCGAGGCCGGAGGTGAGTGTGTCGTTAGGGGCGCGCGGTTTCTAGGACGCTCGTCCGCGTTGCTCCTGCCAAAACGCCAGAGGTTTTGGCCAGCGGACAGCTGATTGGCTGATAAAAATGGTAACAGGGTATTCCCTCGTTAAGGGGAGGGGAGGGGGGGAAGCCTAGAAGAGAAGAGGGGGAAGTAGGGAGGAGTGCAGGACAGGGTTAGTGGGGGGAGGGGGGGGGGGCAGTGGTGTGTGTGTGTGTGTGTGTGTGGGGGGGGGGTAGTGTGCACCTGGGAGGGGGAGGGTCCTGTCACCCTCTGGGGCCTTCACGCTGAACACACAGGCTCCTAGGAGAACAGGATCACAAGAGGGCATTTTAGACAAACCACCAGTCAGTCAGTGAATGAGTGTTTGTAAGACCAGTGAAAGCAGAGAAATGTTCACAGGATATAAACTGTATAGAAATACAATGATATGGTGCATGTGCATATAGCCCATAGCACTGATCTGTTGGGAATTCCAGACCTACAGGATTGCATAATGCAAGCACATTGATTTTCCCACCACTATACAAAATCTCCACCATCATCGCTGTATCAATCTTTTCTGACACACACACCCAGATAGAGTCGTGCGCCTACGATAGGCATTTTTTTTTACTTCAACGTACAGCCGCGTGTACAGTAGGCTATTGGAGAGCTTCTGGTAAATACAATGGCATCTCGATAGGCGTCTGGAGACATTTAATCGCTTCTGTTTTATAATCGAGGAGCCATAGTGATATAGCCTAATGCAAATAATGAATGCGCATGGTATACGGAAATGAGTCATGGGAGATGCCTTTATATCAACAGCCTCTACAAATCACTGGAATGCAAACATTAGATAAAAATACGTATGAATGTTCTGTATTTACGAAAAAGGGTGTCATCATGAATTGTGAGTTCATTCATATTAAATGTATTTATTTACAACCCATTTGCAGAATGTTCAAGGCAAATGTATGATTATGTTAAATATTATGTCGGCAACGTTGCTGTCACTATGAAATAATGGCCTTAATCGTATAGAGCCAATTTCATGCATATCACTATAGCTACAGACCCAAACCGCTATCACATCATATAGGATGTGCCAATGATTCTATATGTGGGGTAGGCCTAATTAAAATATCAAGCACATCGTTTATGCGTTTGTTCAACACACAAATTGCATACACGGGCAAAGACATGCTTTTATATCGACTGCAAGGCGTTTATTTCCTATCAACACCCCACCGCCTCGCCCGCTCTGCGCCCCCCTCCCCAATAAACAGCTGGACGGTCTACCGCACGGCGAAAATGTAATCACGTAAATCAAGACGAATTTCAGAGCCATTGCACAATTGCACCTTACCCTTTCCATTGTCGTGTGAAAGAGGGATAAAAAAATACGGTATAATCTCCAATTACTCCATCCGAGCATCTGACCGACAGGCTACAGGCTTCCCCGATAAAACCCGGTTGCCAGCCTCCCCGTTCCCCTCCCTCTCTCACATCGCCACAGCAAAGGAGCGACGTTCCTGCTCACCATGGACAACCTCCTCCTGTTCATCTTACCTCAGCGCCCCAGCCGGTCCTGTTCCTAAGTACGCTTGGTCTTAAAGACACAACCGGCCTCCAGCTTTTGATGGATTACGTTCCCGATGAAATTGTTAGGCTATAGATGCTCCTCGACATGTATCCTATGCTATTGCAATGGTATAAATAAATTCCGTGACATGTTTTGTATCATTCACAATAGCAATAATTCCAAATCAGTGATAAGTCTGAATCTGAAATCCTAAGTTTATTGTGAAACAACACCACCCCCTGGTGCTTAATACGAGGAATGCAACGGTTCGCCGGATGTGCCTTTGGTTTAAGTTTTTGTTGCGGTACAAAATAGCAAGCTGTGCGAACCCTAGCTGAAAATGTCCACACTATTAAATTGTTCGCCTTAAAAAGTCGATATATATTATTTATCTTAGCTTGTAAGATATAGGCTATTGATAGCAGACTATTATGGTAAAAGGATTGGGCTAGCTGTGTAGCCTATATTGAGATTGTGATATTTTCATATAAGGCCCTATTTCTACAATTAAATCACCCTCTATTCATGACCGATTAAGTTCGTAGACGTGCTAATAAAATTAACCAATCACCGCTACAAGCACCAGAACCCCAACCAATAGAAGATGTGAAGGAATAGGTTGGGCATGATGGTAAAACTGTCCCCGGAAGAGATGACGTAATGCTGCCCTCAGAAATGAATGTAGGCCACAAAAAATCCATGGTATATCCAACTAAAATTGCTCTACGTTCTACATATTGAGGAAGAGGGCCATATAGCTGAAGAAGGACATATATAGGAAAATATCCTGCTCGAGAACCAGAGAAAGACAAAAATATTTGATAGGCCTAATCAAAACGGTTTCTCTTGCAGGCAAAAAAAGCTGTCATCCATCTTTTTTTTAGAAAGCACTTGGAGAGAAGTACGCCCACGCTCTGTGCTTTGGCAAACCCTTCTCACTGAATAAGGTCTGTTACTAAAAGCTCAGCGCAATGTCCAAAGAAGGCACCATTTGCTAAATTAAATGTTTAGTCCTCTTCAAAGGATTGCACAACCTCTATCCAAATTGCAGTCAACAGTACATGCACAGACCCCAAAATGTTTGGCCATGCTTGTCTGTACATAACTCAATCATTTGATAATGAATGAGACATACGTCTTTGTACACACAAGTGGACAACCATCCCTTCAGTGAATGTGAGGGGATGGTTGCTATTGGTTGTTAGGAGAACATTATGAGGCCTTGTGGCATTTCCAAACACTGGATATTTGTATGTATGAGTATGATGTGTTGGTTACACCATATCGCTCTATGGGCTACACAAGCATCTTTGCCTGCAGACCCTGATGCTGAGACCCGGTCCCTAACGTTTTTTTTCCTCAAACGATTGACCTACAGCTGTTTGTCTTTTGAATTGCTTAATACCTGCACTAATCCGTTTAATCAACATGTAATACAACGTACGTAAGAGATGAACAAAATTACATATTGCAACAGAACAACAAACATGTTTATTTATTATTCTATAACGCTTTAGTGATCTCTCCAGGGTGTCTTCCTGCACCAAAGCCAAAGCCCGTACCACCCATGTAATATAGACAAATTGTATGAAAAATGCTGACCATTTCACACAGAAATCTAGATTACTTTAAAATGGTTAAATTGGTTTCTTTTGCTCATAACCTTAAATTAACAAATGTAGTACAATAGAAATTAGATAAAGAACAATTGCGTAACACATTTTATGAAGTTGTCAACAAAGAATTAAAGAGAACAGCGTTGCATTAGTATTTTACAGTAGGACATTGAACTGTATGGGCAACAAGATAAACAAAAATGAAGGGAACCATTTCATCTGACCTAATGAGAATATCAAATGGGCTGACTGAATCTGCTGTGCATGATGCCGGCAGACACGCTCATGCATGCATGCATCACACAACCAACTGGACGCCACTGCGCTGCGCTGACATCTCAGATAACACGGCGGAGCCCTGAGTGACAGCAGACAGCTGCAGTGATATCAGGCCAAGAGGGGTTGTGAGGTCATCAGAGGTCAGCGGCAGAGTGGAATGCTGATAAAGGAATGCACTGTGCCAGTCTGGAGGAAAACAGGATTCAACAGTCCCTATGGAGCAATGCCACTGCACCGCGAGCACATGGCACAGAAGAACACAATGATCCCAGTCATTAGGTTTACAAACACATTCTGACAAATGATTGTTTCAATGGTTAAAATATGTAGTGCGATTTTGGTTTAACTGTATTGCTTTTTTTTAAATATTTTTAAAATTATATATAATTTTTTGGACAAAGCATTACAATAACACACACACACATAAACAATATATAAAATAAAAACGTTATTTAATACAAAAAAAATCATGGTATCTCCATGAAAGATTAAAACAAATCAGACATAAACAAATACTAATATCCAGCAATTATAGATTTTATTTAAATGTAAACACAGGTACAAACACACCATAAAACAATATGACATGTGCCAATTCACTTATATTTATACAAATATTTCTCTCACACAGTAGTCTGCAGAATCCATCCACAATTCTGTGCCAGTGCAAATTAAAATACAAGTGTGTGTGTGTGTGTGTGTGTGTGTGTGTGCGTGCATAAACACATATTATTAAGTGTGAGAAGGTAGATTCTGTGGAGGCTCTGCAGGCAGATTACTCTGGACATCAGCATTAACTGGCACCTTCACCTCTGAAAGACAGAGTATAGTATATTATAAACAGCTTTCTGTACAAACTATAACAGGTGAGAGTGTTGACCCTGGAACAATCAAAAATCATATGCCATCTGCTATGTTCCTGTAAAAATTACATATTCATACTGTTAATACTTCCAAAAGTCTCACCTTGATCTTCCAAATTTAGCATTTTTTGGTGGAACTGCAGTTCTCCATTAGGACCAGCAGGGGGCTGTCCATCTGCTGCTGGCTGCTCCTTCTGCCTTTGAGACATCTCTAATACTGCCTGAATAAACAAACAGAGAATGACACATTCCATAGCTGTAGCAGCCAGTATGGGTACAGGTGAGTAGAAAGAATCACATGAAAAATGTATAAATTGTGATGAATGTGTTAAGGGTTGAATGAATAAACTGATGAATGAATGAACAAATGACTGAACGGATGAACGGACGGATTAATGAATGAATACATTAATTAATAAATGCATGAATAAATTATTAACTGACGTAATAAATGCACAAATACATGAATAACTTAATTAATGAACGGATGAATGCTAACTAGCTAGCTACCTGTTGGTACTCCCTGCGCTGGGCCTCTAGAGCCTTGCCCCGCTCTCTCAGCAGGTCCTGCTCCTCCCGCAGAGACTCGGCTCGCCTTTTAAGCTCCTCCTCTTTATTCAGGAGCTCTGCTTCGAAGCGTAG
The DNA here is from genome assembly GCA_025399935.1 of Amblyopsis rosae. Lineage (NCBI taxonomy): Eukaryota > Metazoa > Chordata > Actinopteri > Percopsiformes > Amblyopsidae > Amblyopsis > Amblyopsis rosae. The sequence continues at coordinate 11,632 of JAODTR010034263.1, read as the reverse complement.
CAGCTCCTCTTCAGTGTACACAGGTTTAGTGTCGTCCAAAGTCTACAGGACAAGTATGCTAGGCTCAGTTAGCCAACTTAGCCTGTACAGAGTATCTTCTGTTATCGCGCTGAGACAGCTTTAATTTGTGAAATTTATTTAGTTTGAAGGAAAACCATTTGATAAAAAGCAAAAATCTCATTTCGGTAAATGGTATATTCACTCAATAACTGTCAGAACCATCTAAACAGTAATTAGATGTGACCCCCCTACTCTATATTGGTGTATAACACAACTTTATTGGAAGCAGGGTGGGTTTGGCTATTTCAGTAACATCCATTACTAACAAGCGCATAACATAGAGCATAGAGCCATGCAATATCCTTTGCCAAACACTTGCAACATGACACTGTCATAAAATGCCACCTTTCCAACAGACTGGTTCCTCAAATGTCTGCCTTGCTAAACCTGCGCTGGTCAACAACTCAACCAGGAACCGGTGGACACTCATAAAACAGGATTGGTTCGAGTTAATAAAAAAACATCCTGACCTCTTTTACAACACCCAAACCATCTGAACACAAGGACTGTTGGTCATGAGTTTCTTGAACTGGGATTCCATGGGCAAGCGTAAGCCTAAGATCACCATGTGCATTGCCAAGCATTGGCTGGACTGGTGTAATGAAACGCCTCCATTGGACTCCAAAGCAGTGGAAATACATTCTGTAAAGTGAGTAATCACATTTCCCCATCTGGAAGTCTGACGGACCAATCTGTGTTTGACAGACGCCAGGAGAACACTACCTGCCTGAATGCAGTGCCAACTGTAAAACTTGATGTTGGACGAATAAACGTCCTGGGTATATTGTCTTAGTGACAATATACCCAGGACCCAGGTAGAACATGGTTTGTTCTTAATGCCAGTGAAGGAAATTATTAATGCTGCAGCATACAATGACATTCTGGAGAGTGACTTTGTGGCAACATTTGTTTTAGCATGATACTGCCGTTGGAAGGAAGTTGGAAGTGTTTCTTGACCTGCACAAAACCCAGTTGAACACCTTTGAGAATGAACTGGAACACTGCCTGTGAGTCAGGCCCATTGCCCAACATGAGGCGATGGGGTGTTGTTTATTTCCATGTGAAATGTGGGCCTGCAGACTGTAATGTGATTAAGGGCTTTATAAATACACTTCACTTAATATGAGTGCCTGCCCTCACCTCATTAGCTCTTGTGTCTGAATGGGAAATCACCTCTGCCATGTTCCAAAATATAGTGGCCATATAATGTATTTATCTGTCATTTCTGGCTACGGTCACTTATACCTCCCAATCTTTTGCGCTGTTCAACTCCTTCTTCTCTGTCGATCTGAGGAACTCTTCCAGAGTGACCAGGCGATCTTTATTGACGTCCACCTTTGAATGAAAGAACAGAAGAAACATCACCGCCAGTCTGTGACAGTTAAACGTCTGACCCTAAATGGTAGGAGGGCGAACAATAATAAAAAGGCAGACTCACGTTCCTCATGACGTGCTCTCTCATCCGCAGTCTCTCCTCCTCCATCTCCACCATATCATCCTCCTCATTATTTGGGTTGTACACCTTCTCCAGCTCAACACGGTAAAGGAACACAAATTTAAGACAAATTCACATCTGACTTAGTGTAAATGATTGACATTGCAGGTTATATACTGTAGATGTTTATAGACCTCAGTCAGGTCACTGAGAAATTCTTAGCAACACTCAAATCGAAAAAGTATTCTGATTGGCTGAATACTAATTGCACAATTAAATATTTTTAAGCTATTGGTCAAATGCCTTCTTCAGAGCAATATTTCATAAGAGACATAAATTAATATTCCTCCTAGCAAAAAGGCTACTCTGTAGTTATTTTATGACTTGTCACTTTCACAAGGGCGAAATGACACTATCTACTCAAAAACACCAACCCAAAAATGTGCCATCGTCCAAAAGTGTCATCCTCAACAAAACATTAAATGTTTTACCAATATTTAAGTCATAACAATACAGCCTTCTTACCTCCTTAGTGAAGAGAGCCTCCAGTTCTTGATCGTCTAAAACACCATCGCCATTCGCATCTTAACAGTACAGAGAAGATATTTTTTACATTTGCCCTAGATTTAACTAGAATTTACCTGATAGCTAATTTTCATTTGGTCATAAACACCACTCATCCATAATGTAGTATTAACAAACCATATTCTACCTAAATATATAGTGCGTAATTATGCACACATGTGTGTTCGCTAGTATGACCTCTAGTGACAGAAAGTCATATGGAACCACTGTAAGGGCAGCCAAATGTGTGATCGCACCATGCAGTTTAAAGAAGGTTTTGGGGTTGAACTCCTGTGGGTCCAGCCCGTCCGTTTCTTCCCACACCTCTCGAAGTTGAGCAACACTTCCCTGGGAAAAAGTGAGAAAGAAAAGACCTAAGATACATTTCCAGCACATTGTGCCATTTAAACAGACATCCGTAAATGCCAGTCTCCTCTTACCGGAGCGTTAATTTTGGGATGCTGCCGATGTTTCTCCTTCAGCTCCTGCAGTCTCTTCTCCTCTTTCTCCCTCTTCTCCTGGTCCAGACCCTTCAGGTACTCCCGCCTCTCGTGCTCCTTCAGCATCTCGTAGCGCTTGAATTCCTCGTGCCGTTCTGCATCGTAGTTCTCCAGATCCTTGGTGGCCTGGGCGAACAATTTTTGAGACAAAGGTTAATAGCATTAAAGTATCTATATATGACCATGTCTGTCACTAGATGTCACACTAGAGCACCAACTCTCAGACCAAAAACAGTTGCTTTGTGGGCCAAACACACACACACACACACACACACACACACACACTCATACAAACACAAACATGCACCAGATGCATGGACCAATCTTAATTTACACTGTAAATGAAATCTGTTTGCTTGGCACACTATTTGGATAACAAGCGGTCCACATGATAATACTGTATATACTAAATAAGTAATCTGTTCATCTTTTTTTACCATCTTACCGTAGAGATGAGAAGCTCCAGGTCTTTGGCTTCAAATGTGTTCTGGTTGTGGGGATCCAGATGCTCAAACTGCTTCAGTAGGGAGGCATGATCCATCTGTAGGCCTGTTATGACGGCCACAAAGGGTGTCCATTTTGAATGGTTAACTTTTGAACATCTACAGCATTAAACAAACAGCTAGGCCTGTCACGATAATTCCTGTATCAATTTATCGTGCAATATAACGGACATGACCGCAATTATTTCTATTAGTTGTATTTACATGCATATTGCTGACATAAAAAAGTTAGCCATGTTGTCCTGCATCTGTGCTCTCACCCGCTCGCAGGCATCGCTCCACACACACACACACACACACACACACACACACACACACACACACACACACACACACACACATATACATACATACAGAGCAGACAGCAACATGTTGAAGTGTTCCTCAAGGTTTTAATAGGCCTTTTTCCAAATGACTGCATAATTCATTCATAAACGTTTTATTTTTAAAACTTAGTCAAGCAATGACATTTGTTTAACCAATCATAACTAGCAATAGATGTCACAAACGATGGCCTACAAACAGTGTTGTACTAATGGAATTTTGTGGAAATATGTTAATCTTTGTGGTGCAAAGTTTTTATTTTAAATAGATAAGAGACCAATAATGATAACAATCCTTAAGGTAACTGTTAGCGTCAGTAAAGTGGAGTTATACATGCATAGTTAAAAATCACAGATTTAGACTGAATATCAGCAGCACTCATAGAATGGCACTTACTAAATGACTTGGTCAGAACTAAGTTTTAACATTTGGATAACATTACACAAACAGCAGTACATGCTAACTTGATGAGGGAAGAACTGTGCTGGATAACACTTACTCTGTGTGTTGGTGCTGTCCAGTTTGGCCTTGAGCAACATCCTGAGTCGTGACATTTCCTGCCTCTTCAGCTCGTCAAGACGAGTCCGCACATGGTGACCCACCAAGTCCAACTCCTTACTGAGATGTCCATTCTGAAAGTGACAGAGTATGGGATACAAGTTAATAATGTTATGTGGTTATATAGCCATAATGTAATTATCAGACTAACTTTAATGTCCTCTGTGTTAGCTGTCTGGAGCTTCTCTCTGAAGTGAGGGTCTGTCTCCAAGACCTCAATCACCTCTCTAAGATACCTGTCATAGTACAAACCAGTATCCTATAACAAACAGAAGTGCAGGTTACAGGAGTGTAGTAGCAATATGGGTTTACACGTAATTTGAGAAGTTATATTACCATGTTCTCCTCCTGTTTTTGCTCTTCGACGGGTTGGGCTTCATTGGGGGTTCCATTGCGATCAATAGGAATTGACCAAACCCCAACACAGAGAGTCAGAAACAGCAGCCAGCGAGGATCAAAGTTCATCCTCCTTCGGTATTAGTATAGAATGAATGCAAACACTGTTCTTTAAAATGCAGTTTATCCTCTGAGACACTGACTGATATGTATTATGTATTCAAGAAACAGCCGCGCCCCAATAACAAACAGCGTCTATTCAGTGTAATAAGACATGTAAACGTGTATGACACAGTATAGGAACTTGAGTTCACGCTATTACGCACAGATGTCGCAGATGCGAGAAATCGTTTAAATGCTTTTGATACGACGCAGCACAAAAACAGAGGGCTTTACTGTAGCACGTATGACATTTATCGATTCATCTAAAACATGTCATTTGCGCAACGTTTATAATAAACACAATTCACATCACCACTCAAAGAGCCATAAGCAGTAAATTGTTGTTAACCTAACTGGATATCTTAAATACCGTATTCATTGATATGGTATTGACTCAATACTACATTAGCCATATAAAATTTGCAGGTCTCAAAAAACAATGTATATTTACAGAAAACGTACTCGTGCAATGAGTTTAATTCTGTCCGTTCCCCAGTTCGTCAGTTCGTCTCAAGTCTCCTCCTTCAGATTGGTTTTTATGTCACTGACACTGAATTCCCGTCGTCTGATTTTGACGTCATATGTATGAGACGCAAGTTATTCTTTATTAATGAAAAATGTATTAAATGTTTTGTTTTATTCGTTTTTATTTTATTCTGAGGAATATGAATGCACGTTATCCAATTAATTAATTATTATATCTATATACATTATATCATAATTGTTTACAACGTATATTACATTTTTTGGCCCTTGTCTTGTGTAATAAGTAGGCTATATGGCTTCTTCATGTTTAATGTTTTTTTAAGATACAACTGTAGACGTATCCATCTAGAAAACCAATTAAAATGTGCTTCATACATCATAGTCTTACAACAATTTTATTATAAAAGTTTGTATTTACTTTGAAAAATAGATATGTTGAATAGGCATTTGATTAAGTACATTGTAACAAGCACAAAGCCAGGGTGAAAACAAATAAATTAACAGCAATTGGACATGATAATAAATACAAATAAATAAATAGCATGCAACCAAACAGTACAATTACAACAGTTACAGTTGTTACCACAATGAAAAAGATAATTAAATATGGCACAGTTGCAAAAAATGTCATGAATAAATAAAGCATTAAATAAAGTCACAAATAAATTAACGACAACCCATTACAATAACTTCAAAATGCAACACATTGAGGTATTTTTATATCAGTTTGACTGATGAACATGAAAGATTCTGATTGAGTCACACTTTAAATCAAACACTGGTTTCAATGTTTAAAAATCAATCTCTCTCATATCCGTAGGAGTTGCTGCCCTCTCGTCCTCAACTTCTTCACCCTTTTCTATTGGTCTGTCCTGGAGCCCGTTTCTCAGGCGCTGTCTGAGGGCATAATCTATCATCTCACTGTAGCACTGCAGCATTGTCTGTGGGGAAAGACATGTAGAATGTGAATAACATTTTTCTATTCAGTCTGTGATCCTCAATGCATTACTATTACACTATATTATGCTGCAGATAGACAAGTTAGCTAACTGATAGGTAAAGGTTCTTACCACGTCTGTGTGGCATAACTCTGCCAGTGCTTCGCTCATGTGGGCCAAGTGACCGGGCCCCTTGTAGCTCAGACCGCGCAGAGCGGAGTTCAGCGACGCCGCGGCAATAACAGATGCAGGGGCCCCAAGGAAACGCGAATCGCAGATGCACATGGTGACCAGCGTGTCACTATGGCGACGCAAGGTGGGGAAGAGCTCGGCAGAGTCGACCTGAACATCGCTGCGCTCCCCCAGAGAGGCCAGGAAGTGAGGAAGGAAGTCTTGGGGAGTCACTGCCGCAGTGTCCCATCGGAGAGTGGCAAGGATGACTCTCTCCATCTCCTTGGGAGGGGGAGAATAAACAGCTAGAGTATAGCAGTACTGTGTATACATCACTATATTGTTATATAGCATTGCTCAACCTTGGTCCTGGAGTACCACTGCCCTGTATTAGATGTCTCCCCGCTCCAACACACCCGATTCAAATGAATGGGTCGTTATCAGGCTTCTTCAGAGATTTATAATGACCCATTCATTTGAGTCAGGTGTGGAGGATCAGGGAGACATCTAAAACAGGGACACAGCACCAGTATTGAGAAACGCTGCATTAATGTGGTTTAAAAGGTCTTTGTTGACTCACAGATAGACTTTATCTAATCAATAAATCTGTAAAACATGTTTTTCAACCTCTTGACATTTAGTGAATAGCAAAAATGTGCTTATTATGTTTTTAATAGGAATAAGTCAACATGCTAAAAAATATTATTTAAAAAATACATTGTACCAGCATGGTAACATAACGTCAAATCTGTTACCTAACAAAGTCTCGGCCAACTAGGACCCAATCGGGACCGCCTTTTGACCGGCGAGGGGTCAGGGCACTCACCCTGAGGTTGGAGGCCGTGAAGCTGTAGTCAGCGGCAATGCAGAGCGCGTCAGCCCGGAGGTTCTCACACTCACTCAGCTTGGAGGCGACAAGGACGCAGGCAGACACCAGGCAGTAGGGGGCCGCGGGCAGGGCCAGCGAGGCCGACAGAAAGCGGTCCAGGAGGGAGACAGACAGGGGGAACACCGCCTCGTCACAGCCACACTCAGTGCACACCTGGTGGGGATGGAGGAGGGGAAGGTTAAGGGTCAAGCTGTGATCATGTGTTACGTGTCACAGTCTGCTGTGTGCCCCCGTCTGTCTGTCTTGTGTCTGTCTGTTTCCCTGTGTGTTTTGTTATGGTCTGCTCTCTGCCCCAGTCTGTCTGTCTCGTGTCTGTCTGTTTCCCCCCCTCTGTGTTCTGTTATGGTCTGATCTCTGCCCCAGTCTGTCTGTATTGTGTCTGTCTGTTTCCCTGTGTGTTCTGTTATGGTCTGCTCTCTGCCCCAGTCTGTCTGTATTGTGTCTGTCTGTTTTCCTGTGTTTTCTGTTTCCCCAGCCTGTGTGTTATGATAATAATAATACATTTTATTTTGGGCACCTTTCTAAACACTCAAGGACATCTTACTTATCAAATACATAGATAGAAAACAGTTGGCTGAAATATAAATACTATAGAAATAAATATTTGATCTTTACAAAATAAATAAAATAAAATAAAATAAACCAGTTATCTGGTTAATTGGTTTCACCGGTTCCTTGTTGTCATGTTCTGTTATTTAAACCCTTGTTTTCCTTCGTCTTGGATGGAAAAGTCGTGTGAGTTCCTGTCTGTCCGAACCTTAAATAAAACAAACCTTAAAAAAATAAACCTTGATAACTGTCGTGCATTTAGGACCTACTGTCCCTCACTGGCTTGACATTGTGTCTCAGCAGTGGGTAGAGCAGAGCGACAGGTGATTAAAAATAACTTACTAAAAACCCAGCGAACTTCTGACCAAGTGTGGAGGTGTCCCTGAGCAAGACACCTAACCATACCTGCTCCCACTGGTTAGATTGTGCCTTGCATGGCTGACACCACCATGTGTGTGTGAATGGGTGGATGTGTGAATGTATAGTGTACAGTGCTCTGAGTGGCCGGAAGGTATGAATCGCGTTGTATAAATACAGATCATTTAGCATTTACCAGGGTGCCCAAAACAAGACATTTCGTACCTCCAGGGCCCACTTGGCCAGCTCCTCCCTGCGCTCCGGGTCCCGCTGGATCAGAGTGATGTAGAGGACCGAGGGGATGTATCGCTCCTCCACCTGCAGCAGCCGCTGGATGACGCGGTGCCCGGAAACCGTGGGGTCCCAGGGGGCCCGAAGCTGGGCCGGGCACCTGGAGACTTGGGACACATTCGTGTCCCTGGACAGAACCCGATCCTCCGCCTCTTCGCACCACAGAGACACAGACATGCCTCTGCCAACAAACAAATACACATACACAGACACACACACACAAACAAGCACGCACACCGCTATGTAGGAAATGAGGTGCGTTCCTTTCGCCGACTGCGACGCGCCAATTGCACCACGCAATACAACCTCCCCTTAGTCCTTGTAAATTCTTGCGGGTGCGTCGTCCTCCACAGCTCCACTGTCTAACCCCTCGACTGTTTTTTATCTGTGTTTTATACCCCAGCCGAGCGAGAGAGAGACAGAGAGAGATAGAGGGCGTGTCTCGTAGGAGTAGAGGACTTTAAAACCACACACACACATCCACACACCCCTCGAAAGGGGCGTCGACGTATGCCAGCGCTAGAAAATAATACGACGGCAACAATGCAGCCAGAGGGCAACAATCGCGCCAACAGGTGGGGAGAGGGAGACCGGGAGATGGGGAGGCAGGGAGGGGGGAGCTAGGAGGAGCAGACAAGGGAGGGAGTGTCCCGCAGGGGACAGGGTGACAGCTTGCCTGCGACGGTGAAAGGGAGACGGGCTGGGTGACTGGCAATGGGAGAGAAAAAGGTCATCACCAGCCTCTGACAATGGGAAATACAAAAGAATACGGCCGCTTGTTTACGAGGTGGAAACCCAAGAAAAGGATTTATGCTTTAGTGAAGCGATAACAAAAGATAAGATAGTATGAAAACAAGCACACTGTACACTGTATGTTTGTCAACACTGCAGCTGCAACGCTATGCAACACGGCAGTATGACAAAAGGTTGTGGGTTTGATGCCCAGATTAGACCTATCTGTGGCAACATTGAGTAAGATGCCTAAATGTATCTACTCTAATGTTTTCACTTCCCTCACTAAATGGGCATTATACAGTGATGTCAAAAGGTCTATTTGTGGATACAGCTTTGGTTGTTTAATCATTCTTCAAAAACAAACATAATAACTATGATATACATATTTACAGTATAACGAATCTCCAAACAAGTATAATATACTAATAACCTAGACGCCAAATATTTCCCTTTGAATGAATCATGTGCAAACAAAAGAGCTTACTATTTTGTTCATTTTTTTGTGAAAGACAAAAGAAACAGAAACTGCTAGTAGACTCAAACCTTTTCAACCCCAGCGTTAGCGGGAATTAAGATTACAGCAGCACTTCAAAAGCAAACTGTCTCTTTAAATGTGATTACTATAAAGTTTTGGAACAGCTCTCTCTCTCGTGCCTCTCTATTCTCTGAAGAATCTCATTGTCAAAGCAACCTGTGTCCTGTCAACCTACCCCCCCATCTCAGTTTCCCTCTCAGCCCCCCTCCCCTACCCCAACACACACCATGTGCCTGTAGCAATCTGCTCGCCCTGTTTAAAGAGCAGTGAATCCAGCGGGCAGGAGCAGGAACGGTATGTGCAACAGACAGTGGAGCGGGGCAGGGTCAATGAGTCGTATTGTCTCCCCTTACAAATCTGTGTCAGACAACAGCTCCCTGGCCTCCTGGCTGCATTCATCAGGTATTCATCGGGTATACGGACACACTTTCACGCACCCCTCATGGGAGCTCTCTGACGGTCACAATAGGGTCACACTTAGCAGCGGGAATACAGATTGGACACGACACGGTCATTACAGTTGGCGTTCGGGCGTTCGTTTCGCACGTTACGTGTTCATTGCTAGTTCATGGTTTAAGTAGGGAGCTGCAGGGCTCCTAAAGGGTATAATAGAGTTTTGCCTTTGTATTAAAGTATTACAACTACAATTTTATTCAGTTGTTTAAATTACTTAAATAGGGAATAAGTGGAAAAGACAAGTTAAGTGCTTGTCAAACCCACACACAATTTTAACAGCATAAAGCCTAGTTCCATACCGTACCTGAAGATAAGATAGATGTTTATTTGCTTTAGGTAATAACCAGTTATTTATCAGAATAAATTATGTTAGAACAGAAGTTTTCCCAAAATGCAAATGAGCTTACCAGGCTGGGGTAGATGCTCTCAGGAAAGCCAGTTGCATTGATTTAGTGGATTAACTAGTAATTTATGCACAATTCCAATATTCAGAGGTGACACTATGTCTCTGCAATTAGTGAACACTATATTTGAATAGACTATACTAATTGTATTTTCTACCCACATTGATAATTATCTGTTCTCCATAGATGCAGAGTTATGTATCCAAATAAATAATACACACAGTGAGTGTAATCTTGTCTATGGGTGTTGTACCACCTATTAACATAGGGAGACAGACAGTAGCAACAGCTAATAGATCTAATTGAGAGAATTACATGCTTACATTTTAATAACCTTAACTCAGACATGAATCTGAATCCAAAGCCAACCAAAACAAAAGACATTCTACAGACACATAATCCACTACCGATAAAAGCTTTCTAACACAGAATAATGACATGAGACCATAATCCTGTAACACTCGGCCGATTGTAGCATTAGTGAAAGAAAATGGGGTTTAAAGCTGTTGAGAGGGCCCTCCACCATCAAGTGTGCTTTGAGCCTCTCTGAAAGCAGATTGAGTTTGAATGTAAAACTAAGTAAGTTTGACTCTGCCAGTCAAGTGAGGTCAGGTCACCAGGAGAGAGGGGAGAGGGGCGTGGCTATGCGACACAGCGTGACAGATCGTCGGCCTGTTTAAGTGCCCTGCTAAATTCATACATTGCAGCTGTATTCAAAAGAACACAGGGCCAAGGGAGACAGCGAGAGGGACAAGCCATAGAAAAGTCCAGCGGGTCCTGTGAAAGGGGTGTGGATCTCTCCGCCCCTCATTTTCCAGCTCATTTCACAGGACAGTGGAGAACAGAGATCGCATTTTCTCCAGCCTTTCACTTTACAGACACCTGCTAGTCCAGTGTGGAGCGTGACAAAGTTCAACCAGTTCACAAGTTAAGGCATGATGTAAACTGAACTGACACATATGTTACACTTTAAACAAGCTAGGGAAACTGAGGTTTCTGAGTTTGGCTGGGACTTGGAATTGCTCTTTGGCATCTGCTGCTCAAATGAGCTCTTAAAGTGATATGGAACCCTCAATTGGATCCTTATAAGTCTGTTCCTTCCACCCTTAGTTAGCTATGAAACATTTATAACATTTATATAAAAACATTGAACAACTATATTTCATTAGTAAATATGTTGATCAGTTTGGCAGACACATCAGAATATGTTTTTGAGAAACAAACAAAATAAATGCTTTCCTTTTTAGCAGTGCAAATGAAAAATGTTTTTTATGCAGTCCAGCTTGTGGACTCAATGTCAGGTAACCATCCATCCATCCATCCATCTTCTCCCGCTTATCCGGAGTCGGGTCGCGGGGGCAGCAGCTTCAGCAAGGGAC
>JAODTR010034252.1:0-21088 GCA_025399935.1 Amblyopsis rosae | reverse complement strand
CGACAGTTCGATTACACATGGCTCGAAGATTAAAAGATTTGGGCAGTTAAGTTAAACTATTTCTTTCCGTGTCTCCTTGCTGCTCCATGCACCATCCTGTTAAACGGACGCTGCCTTATAAAAACTGTAAACACATGACAAACTAGCGTTGGCGATTAAGGGACCGTCAACAAATTCATATGACGGCGAGCGCTATCTTAAAACGTGAGTACAATTAAAATCTGCATCTAAATGACCGAGCTGTACAATAAAATCGGAATTGGAGAAAACCGGCCGGTCAGGCTTGACAAAAACCGGTATAGAAATCGGTCAGGAAAATATGCAATCGATGCATCCCTAAGTAATTGCTCTGATTATTGATGATTTGTGTTTATTTATTGCAATTACAAGACTGGGGAGATTTTTTTTGTATTTTACCTATAGAGCAAACATTTGCTCTTCTATTGCCTGATGAGCTTATCTTCTGCATTTCTGTTTTTATTGCTCTCATCAGTTATTTATGCAACTTTTATTGTGGCGATTCACGTTCTCTTCACTTGGAGGTAAACGGCAATAAATATATCTGCAAGGGGTTTGGGTGAAACTCATTTTTAAAGGGTTTATTTTGCTTCTGTCACTATCATTTCTCTTGCTCTCCAACTGTTTTCTCTTTTGACCTTATTTGAATTCAGAGATAAGCATCCCTCCAGAAGAATTGAACCAAATTAGTATTTTATCTGGTGTGTTTTAAGGGATTGCTCTGTCACTGCCTGATTTACTGCATAAATGCGCTCAGCTGCTGGCATGGCTGTATATTGCCAAAACTGTATTGTTGATGCCGCTGGTACCTTTTCAGCTCACACAAGTGCACTGACCTGAACATTTTTATTATCTTATACCAGTTCTAACAGAGAAACACTGACACAGCTTTTTGGTTGATAGCAACTCAACGTTACAATAAAGAGTAAAATCCTTGTTTGCATTTTGCCATTTGTAATACGTTAATGCAAATAATGAAATGTTCAAGGCACAGAAATGTTCATTAAAAACAAGCATGAAACTGAATATTCTGTCACGGTTTTACAAATCTACTTTACATATAATGTTAAAACTATAAAAGCAAAATGCAGTCTATATTACTAACAATGAATAGGTTTAACCATACATTTACCTTTGTGAACCAAACGTGACTCTAGCCTTGTTATGGGCTACAGAACATGTTTATGGATGAGTTTGTGTTTTGTCACGCCACTGTGTTTTTGTCTCTGTGACATTGTGTTTACAGACCTCTTCCTTTGCTTAGCACTCCAGTCATTCAGTGGCATTTGTGTTACCCTGAGGTTAGCATTATTGTTTGTTGTTAGTGGGAATTTGACATTGTTCACTGACGATGGGCCTGCAACACTGATGTGAAACGAGGATGAGGCGAGTTACCACCTTGTGCCAAGTGCTTTCAGGGTAATCTGGTGCCGAGATGTGAAATGAGCAGATAAAACAATTCTGAAGGGGAAATGATTCTGTCCGTAATCAGACTAATTTATTACACGCCCCACTGAGGAAGATTGATGTTTCATCTGTGGCTGTGGATTTAAATTCTCCGTGCCACTCTTTTTTATTTTTTTATTGTGTATATGTCTGTCAGTTGGTTTTGTAGATTACCTGCTTCATGAATGAGACAGATCAGGCTTTTTTACTGGCTGGAAATTAGGCAAAGGTGATAATAATATTCACAAACTTGCTTTCTGTGATTTTGAGGTTAATGTCAGACATATCAAGCCTGGGACTAGCGATTGACAAGTGGAGGTATGCTACCACAATTATCTTTTCTACAACATTTTTTTAGATGAATAAGCTACCATTTTCACTGAAGACTGTTGTAGGTAAAGAATCCACAATATGCAGACTGCTAACCTCAACTCCAGTTTAATCATTACTCACTATATTGTGTGGGTTGGTTGATGGAAACTAGGTATGTCACTTTTATATTTAATTGAAAAGGGGGAAAAAAAGCCGGATGTACAAACCTGCTTGCAGTTCTCTGCCAACAAAGTGGCACGGGTACATGCACTGACAGCTGCTGGCTCAGAAGCTAGCAAATTGCACAAGTTCATATTTTCTGTCTTTTGCTCAAAGAATGTTGTTTTATTTTATTTTGACAGACAGCTCTCACGTATTTATGGAAATATAATATATATTGTTTTACTTGTTATCAGGTCAAATTCATATTCCTTATGAATACACTACAACACAGAAAGAAGACTGTAAGATCTAAGAAAGATTGCCTTCCCCTCCCCACATAGACAGCTCATCTTATTATCTCCTGAAATGCCAAGGTTACAGTACCTACAGGCACAGAGGAAGGTGAGTCTGTTAGCTTTTTATCTCTAAACCAGTCAGGCTTATAGGAAAGCACAGCTACTGAAGGTGCTGTAAGGAATAAACATTCCCCTACATACATGTTTCGCAATTCAGCTGTGCTAGTTAGGTGGGGAAACGAGAGAATGTGGGAAGATATTAAATGTGTTTAATGGACCTTTCTGACATTAATATAAAATGTATGAGAAGGATTTAGGCCAGCCTCCTGCCAAGCCTTGAAAAGACATGGCGTTGTCAGTCAACAGAATGCAGTTTTGCATCTATCACTCAATTTCCAGTAGCGTTGGGTATCGTTTCAATTGAATTGATTCCGGTTCTGATTCCGATTTTGCTTATCAAATCCGGTTCTTATCGATTCCCGGTTCCGATTGCAATATTTTTGGGAGAAGAAAATGTTTCAAGAGGGAACATTTCATAACTTCTCATTTACGCTATATTCAGTCAAATCAATGTCAATGTTGGTGACACTGACAGGATTCAGGAAGGTTTATTTCCCTTAATTTATAAAAAATAAGATGAACAAGAATAGCCTTTTTAAATGTGGATAGGTATTAATGCATTTAACTATTATAATTACATACTGTAAATACACAGCATATAACTATAAAAGAACAGTTTACAAAGGTGAGTAAATTAACAAATCAAACGTTTACCATCTGGTTTGAACTCAAGAACTCTAACATTAACATTTAAGCCTAGGTACACCAAAGCTGACCTTGTATGTCAATATCTTATTTACAGTATTATCTTGTTTAATGTCTCCTTTCCCATTTAAAATGTAATCCAACTTCTAGAATTCTCATTCATTTCGTGAATTTCTTTTTTCTGATAATTCAGTTCATGATCATGTCATGACCTGGACAATGTTACATGCGTTGTCAACCTTTTGAGTTAACTAGGCATAGGCCTATCATTGTTCAGAGAGCAAAAATACAATCTATTTTTAGATCAGCGGCTGCACGCATTGTTAACAAAGCTTAGAGTAATCAAATTTAGAAATACAAATGAAACATAGGCTCATAACGCTAGAAAACTATATTCATAGTTTTAGCGTGTCTTAAGATAGAAATATAGAAATTAGCCCTATTGAGAAATATCGGAATTACTAGCACTAGTTATTTAAAAGTAATTGCTATTTCTGTCTGTCTACACTGTAAATATATATATACATTTATATATTATAAAAATCTAAACTTTTCTGGCAGCAGGGGCTTCTGTAGAAGGATATTATTTAAATGTACATAGCCCCGAGTTTGCAGGGTTAGTTCCTGAAATTTGACTAAACCCGGGGCTAAAAGGTGCCAGTGTGAAACGAGGCTAAAATGCAATGGAGCTTTCGTCAGATTGTCAGTTGGAATATGGCAACTGACATTTAATCCAGGGCAAATAGCAGTGCAGTGTGAATCGTATAGCCCTGGGTTTAGATTAATCCTGGGTTAATAGTGTGTGTGTGTGAAAAGGGGCTAAGGTAGCCCCGGTTTAGCTCTTAGCCTGGGCTAAGTATAGACCGTGGCAAAGAGTATGCAGTGTGATAAGCCTGAAATGCAGTGTTTACGTTATCCGGTAATTGCCATAGTCAAAGTCCGGTAAATTTAAACCTCTCCTGTCATTATGTCCGGTGAAAATAATTTCATCAATCAATCAATCTTTATTTATATAGCACTTTTCATACAAATTCATGTAACACAAAGTGCTTCACACTACGTCATTAAAAACAATACAAAATGAGTAAACACAATACAATATATACAAAATAAAGTAATACCACCACTCATGTTACACTCATCATCCCAACCCTCCAATCACAAACAAACATTGGGAGTCGCATTCCCACCATCCCCAAAACAAACCACCAGGGAACCCAGACCCGCTCCGGTCTAAGCACAATTGGAATTGTATTTTAGAATTAAATCATTTGATTACATCATATTTAATACATGTTATTATGCCTACATATCTATGACATAGGTGTATGCGAAACGAAACAACATTTAGCGAACATTTGTTTTAATTTACTCTGATGATGACGCACACTATAACAAACAGTAACGAGCGCGTCGCGAGGTACTCTGAGAGAACAGACAACAAAACCAAACAAGCAGATGTTATTATAAAGGATGCTATTTTCTAAAACCAAGTGGAACTAATGACACGACCATGAATCCAGGTAAGGCCGCAACAAGCTCTGTAGTTGACTGCACAGTGCAACACATATTTATAAATAGACGCTCTGACCGCTGGTAGGCTATTCACAGCAATTCGTCCAGTCATAAAATGTTACCGGTACAGCAGGCTACTGTGTACAGCTTGTGTTTTAACATAAAAATCATAAATTACATTTACGTTAGGTCTATTAACTTGGTGTAAAATACCAGAAACATGGCTTTTGATAACCGGTAATAAAGCCCAACATAAACAAAAAGGTAGGCCTAGTCTACTCGAAACTCAACTCGAGTTTAACATACCACACGTTACCACACGTGAGTCATCAGAATTGCAGCACGTAGTTCTGTCCACGACAGTCAGCGATCGATACTGTATCAAGAGAATGATATACTGTATGATAAATGCTTTGCTAGAATGTTGTGTTGATTTAGCCTACTGTAGTCCACCTCAGCAATGGTTGATAGAAGACCAATGCTAACCGGCTTGAGGCATGTGTATGGCTTGTGGTGAAATGATGTGCTGAATAGTGAATTAACATCATCGTTTTATATATTGATATGTATGGTTTACATGTTGTGAAGTTAAATAATATTGTCATTAAATATTTGACATTGTATAACCAGAGCCTACCCCAAAGGTGCTGCCGACTGCCTCATACAGTATAATCCCTCTGCGGCCACTGGCGCTGCGATTAAAAAATAGACATCTGCCATAGAGCCTACAATAACCGTCACCCACACCTTGATGTTGTCATTCTTTGTATAAACTTGCATATCAATAGTTTTTTTTCTATAGCCTATTTATTGCTCAATAATAAACACAGGTAATATTTGATAATAATAATAATTTTTCCAATTACATTGAAACTTTCCCAGGCACATTGGCCAGCATTCATTGTTTTAACAGAAAAAGTTCTCACTTCATAAAACTGAGATTTTCTTTTAAAAGATATTTCTTTATTTTTAAATTACATTTAAAAATCCTATTATAATATCAGTATGTATTTGACATGTGTGTATCACCATAACCATATGAATCTTGTGTAAAACAATTATAGAAAATGTTGTCTTTAAACAATTCTTCTGTTAAAATTGTCATTTAAAAGCTGTTAAAAACAGACTTTTAATGTTTTCCATTTATACAGAATTGTTTTGTTAAATCACATGACACAAAAAAAAGTTATATTCTTGTAAATTTTATACGATTTCCTATTATTTTGAAATACAAAAAAAGGTTTGTAGAATATATTGAGGTAAACCGAGAACGTTAATCTACCTCATGGCGACCTACGATAAAAGGTAATCTTCTGCCTCTGTGTGACCTGGGAGAATAACAACCGTTGAATTAACATGTTCCGTACTGTAGCATCCTGCTCAAAACAGTTAGGTGGTAAATTAGGAATCTTTATGCAAGACTAGTGTGAACAAAAAAGGGTTATCTATGCTGTTTTGTTTTTACCTGATAAAATATTAGGATTCATTCGCTAGTACCTGACTAATTCTGTTAACAATTAGCTTTGTTTGTGGAACTTCAGTCGTTGGTACTGAAAATCAGGTAACCTGATTGGTTATTATTGATGCGTGATTGACAGGTCGTAAAGGTCTATGGGCATATCTCATCAAATGTGACCCCTATTATCATCTTTTAACACTGTCAATTTTAGATGTTGATCCTGTGATTGGAACATGTAGCATGTGATTGATAGCTTGATAAATATACATATTAAATGGGCTATTTTGCCAATGGCTGTTATCAATCACATGCCAACATTTTAATCAGAGTGTACATTTATATATCAAATTAAATAATTCACTTCTTCTGGTCATTTTTAAATGACATGTCAGAAAACTGTTGAAATAAATTAATTTCACCTGATTTGCATTCATATGAAAGTGGTAATGGATTGAGCCATTTTCAAGCCATTTTCCTTGGTACAATAGTTAGGCTATCTGTCTGTTATTAAGAGGGACCATTTTACAGGTAAGGCAACTGTCAGCCTCTGACATACAGTGATTCATGAATTCTGTGAATAGACTCTAATGAGCAGCATATTTCAATCATCTTAAGGATCAGGGATTTAGGCCATCTCATGCTGCCATGGACATTTGCTGAATTTGTGCAGTTTCACAGTTAAAATAGCCACTTTCCAAAAATAAGGATTCACTTTGTCATTAGCTTTAGCAGCCCGCATTATTTGGATTTTGGAGAAGTACTTCATGACTTATATTTGTCTTGCCACAATTCAATTAGTAAATTTGATCAAATAATTTCTTTGCAGAATCTACCCTTATTGTCAATACATTTTAATGACATTTTCTGTCAAAACAATTTGAAGAGGTGCGGAGAGTGAGAGATGTAGAAAACATCTCAGCATTCAGTCCTCACCAACAACACACACTGTGGGGGAGAAATGCCGATAGTGTAGCACTTAGGTCATAGGGGTAGAATACTGTAGAAATGTATTGATTTATTAATGTTTCTTTAAAGAGAAATGTTCTGAAATGTTCAGAAACTACTCTGGTCAATTACTTAAGTGGTGAGGTCAGAGTATAACATGAGTGATATTAAATATAAAACTGCAGAATGACAGTGTTTGACTGTGTTCCAATTTTAATACTTGACTCACCTGGTACAGTAAACTATATTGTAAGTCATGAATTGCACTTCCCTTTTCTTATCTAGAGGACAAAATGGCTGCTGTCTCGAGTCTGTGTTAGCATATCGCCTGCACTGTATGTAATTGCACTCAATAGGCAGCAAATGCTACCTCGTAAATCAGACACCCTCCCGGGTTGTGAGTATGCTCTGGCTCGGCCTCTGTGCACAAACATTTACCCAGGTCTTCTGGACCATAATGCATCTGTCCCAGGGAGAGGAGCGGAGGATCAGGCCCCTCAGTAGGGTTTCTCCAAGCTGTTGGAACTGGTTCAAGGGTTTGAGTTTAAAGCTATTATTAGGGCAAGGGATTGCTCTATAAATGTACTTTGCCTGCACTCTCAAATTAGCACTCACATCCATCAGTGCTGGTGTTGAGGATTGCTGAAAATATATTTTCTTTCATGTCAATTAAGACTATATGTTCACTAACAAACTGTTTTGATATGATTGCATATTAAAATTAGTACTACATCTGTAGTTGGCTATTACGCAATCAAGAAATCTACAAAATTACAAGATCTGTACATATTTAATACACATGTATACTAAAATGTCAAGATACTGTTGGTCAAACCAGCCAGACCCACAGATTATATGTAACTTTTTTTGGCCTTTTTAATGAAAAATCCTGCAACCATTGCCATGCACCAATGACTCAGTATAGTTTTTAAATGTCCTTAACTTTCTGACCTAAACACTGTTCAAGTATCTCCACTATATTGTATGTATTAATCTAATTTGTCATATTGTACTCACTGAACTGAAACAACCAATGATGTAAAACAGAATTAAAGATAATTGGTTATGAAGAAGAGTCAACAGTTTTAATTAACCACTTTAATAGGATAGTCACATCGGAGTTCAGCACGTGAAATGTCAAGTATGAATCGTCAAGTATAACAAACATAATAATTTCATCACATGGTTCCACATTTAATCAAACATCTGTTGGGGGCCCGCTCCATTTTGAATCATTTTGTGATTAACTGTGCTCTCCATGCTATAGTGCACAAATTTGTGGAACAACCTGAAAAGATAAATTCTATTTTTGAACCTTTATACCACTCGCATGATCGTCCAACAGAGTTCTGATGGGCAAAAGAAAAATATAAAAACAGCAGGCATAGCATGAAGATCCAAGAGTTGCTATGGAATGAACTCTAACTATTTGGTTCATCATTTCTAGTTGCAGTCAATGTGCCCAATCTGTTCCGCCACAGATAGAGTAAAGGGTGAATGGGCGCATAGGGCAGGTGGACTCAATCGAGCAGCCTAATGGAATGTAAATCTAAAAAGCACCAGGACCCAGGGATCACATCCTGCATTTGATGATGCCCTCCACGTGGTGGCTGAGTATATGTCCGCATCAGATGTCATGGGGTAAGGGCAGCGACATCTGCATACAGAATTGAAAAAGAGACACTAGCGATGAGTTCTGAACGTAGCTAAGATGGTTTAGAGCCTGCGTGTGGCGTTACCAAAGTCCGTATAGGCAAGTCTCGCCACTCGCAACCATTTTTGAAACTCCCCGGGCAGTTATATAGGAAGACTGCATAGGCGGGGGCTTACACGTCAATGCAACCACACAAATGGTTAAATAGGTTAATGCTTGGCAGTTATAAATCAGACGATTGGCTATTTTGGATTTAGGATGTTATTATTTGGATATGTTTCTCTAACTGCCATATTTGCCGTTTCAGAAATCTTTCATAGAGCTCCATTCAAAATTATACAAGTGGAATGTCTCCATATAGTGTCTGGTGTTGCTGCGAAAATTACACTATTATGGTATTCTACCCCCACCAAGAAAATCTCAAGGTGGAAATGTGGGTGCTTTGCGATTGTGCTTTGAGGTGTGATGTAATTATCCTCCCAACGGCACATCGAGGGTTTAAGTGATTCAGAGTTGGAAGGAAGCCCGTTTGATATGGATCAACCACATCGGACCTAAAAAAGCCTACTGTATACTGACTTCTGCCTTTATCTGTTTCTGAATATTACTTCCCACTTCAATACCCAAGGGTTGTATCTGTTTATCCTGCAATGCTGATATGACAGCACCAGAGGGAGGGAGTTTGTTAAGGAGAATAGATGTTTTTCTATCGATATCGACTTAAAGACAAAATGCCTACATTTAAAGTTACTGTATCTGTGGCAACGAGCACCTAAAGTAGCATGGACGGAGCTCGTAGCTAAGCATGCATATCAAGAGGTTGTGGAGGACTGTGTGGCAGTATGTACAAGATAAATATTATATTCTAGACAGGAGTGCCGCGCACGCTTAAGCCGAAGGCGGAAGAGAATATTTTAGTGTATCATCCCTGTCAAACCAAGGCTTGGGTCGCTGTGTCTCTCCAGACACCCTGACATGGGTTGCGTTCTTTGAAGGCGCATTTTAATTTTATTTAATTGTATTTGTTTTATGTGCATGTGACTAAATCTCTGCTCCAGTGACGCTTTTAAGAAACATTTAAGCAAATATACAGTATATATTTTTTTCTTTTGGTAAGCTAATGTATTATATGCACATCTTCAGCCATGCGAACAGAGATCAGCTCTGTTAGTTAATTTCCTCATCACAGTATAAATTGTAGAACATTTGGTTTTGGTAATTAGCGAGGAAGGACAGCATAATGTCACTGAATGAATTAAACATTTAAACAGTAGGACACTAAGTCTGAAATTGATCTAAAAGATTTTCAGCGCTAATAATTTACAGTAACTGAGGAGAGTAGTAAGTAACTAGTGTTATAACCTAAACTGGCGTTCTAGCATTAACTACCTAATTAACTGTTAATTTACTGGTGAATTATTACTACTACTACTACTACTACAATTGGTGATAATATAGAATAAGCATTCCTCAGTATGATTTGTGTGTGACTGTGGCCCACTACAGGATTGTGAATCACAATATAGGCCTAATCCTTGAGGGAGCGCCGCCATTCCTTTAGTCACACATAGCCCCGCTGGTATGGCAAACCATTTTAACATTCTCCAAGACTAGTATCTATTTATTAGATACTAGTATTTATTCCATTAGTTACTAGTATTTATTATTTAGATACTATATTCGAATAGTTACTAGTATCTATTCCAATAGTGACTAGTATCTATTATTTAGATACTAATATCTATTGGAATAGTTATTAGTATCTATTCCAATAAATACTAGTAACTATTCTTTAAATACTATTATTTTAGATTAGAACAATTATTTGCAGAGGGAGTGCCACTAGTTTCCTTTTGAGGGTTTTCAGAATGTTGTGTCAGAAAGGAAACACTGTACAGTACTGTATGCACTTTGGCTGACATAGCTGCCATAAGTCACCTTGTAGCAAACTGGAATCAAAATACATCCTAGAATCCCCCACACTCACTTCTGATTCTCAGGTGATAAGTACATATCATTGATCTCCATCACTGTGTGACTCCATGCCTACTAGAGCTGATCCTTCAATGCTATTCTTACAGTTGCAACCATATGGTCTGTATCAGTACCACCTGCCTTTGCCTCTAACCAGGGTGGGTGGAGAATGAGAGAAAGAAGTTGCGAGAGAGTTGGGGCAAAGCATATGAACAGACTGGAGTCTGTCTGCCTCACTGTCTGAGAAAAAATATAACGCCACATGAGAGTTCTGGCTTCAGCAAAATAATGCAAACCTCTCCAGCGGTGTAATTTGTCTGCAGCAACATTAGTGTGATTGTGTTAGTCTTTGTGCCCCTGTGGCTCATACTGCACGGCGTTCTTATTATTTAGTGGCCAACAGAGTATACAAGTAGCTCTTTGTCATTTATTCCAACTTCGTCCACAACTCCATAAAAAGGAAATATGAAAATGGTGAATTTCTAAATTGATGTTTTTCATTTGCATATAATGTATACATTTGGGGTCCAAAAGTCTTGAATCCATTATCAAGTTACCAACTGTTTGTTTCCCCATTCATCAAATGCAAACATAACATATTTTCTCATACAGTATCTGAACACAGGTAAATATACTTTGTTCAGATTAACATCCAACCAGCTCTAATGTCTATGGTCAGTGGAGTTCTAACTTTAAAACAAATCCCTTTGTTCATATTTTTTGGTCAGATTTATATTATTTAGCTTTTGGTGAAAGTTGGAAAGACCAGATCAGAAATTTGACTTGAATTGGTATAGTAACATAGTGACTTTGTCAATCCTCGTTTACATGGTCTGACGGTGATGAACCCTCAGGGGGGGCAGTTGATATCTGGCCAAGATGTCCTCTTCCATCCACTGGCTATTGTTTAGTCATATTTACCACCTGAGAGATACGACAGTGGATTTGGAGTTGAGTTTGGCATATATAAACATATATCCACACATGAATGCTAATGAAGTTACGTAAAATAGTCATCTGGACATTTATTTCGGAGATAGCATTTTTGTTAATGTGTTTTGCCTCATTTGCTCTGCACACAAATGTGATTTGTCAGTACTACAAATGGAAACCAGGATGCACTACCAATATCTTATGTCGCTGTCTACAGACTCTGTATACATATTCAGAAAACTTTAGAGTGATTTGGAATTTGCTGGTAACTGGTACAGTATATACAGTACTGGTAAGTATATATAAAAAAATCTTAAGCCATTGGTAAACTGCTGCAACATATATGCTGAAATGGGTCCAAAGGGCAAATTTGTGGGCAAATTTGTTTAGTACAAACATTTCCACAGGAATCATTGGTTGGAATTCAAGCCTGCATGAAAGGAAACACAAATGGAATACTAATATGGAAAAGCTTCTTTGCCTTGCATAACCATGAGTCTTTGTTCTGCTTTGCTTGCACACAACATTTCACATCAAACTTGGAAGTCTGTCTATTTGTTGTCTCTGTAACTAAATTGGAACTTGATTTTGTCAACGTCCACCGTTGTTACTACTGAGATGTGACGCAAATCAATACGGGAGGCAGCGAGCTGTCAATCAAACGACAATATCACTTCTGATGCTTCAGGATGTGTCACCTCGTCATTGGTTATCAGCATCATATTGACAAATTTCACTTGAAAAGACATGAGTGAAAGTCAAATGGAAGATGCTGCCTACTCAGAAAACTTAGCCATGTATACATTTTTCATCAACAAGCATTCAGCTAGCCTTGATTCTATTATTAAAGCTAACATTGCACTGCCAACTTTCTCTTTATTCACTTTAAATGATATAAACCAACATTTAATAGGCATTATTGGAATATTGCGTCTGCATGGCTGTATTCTGGAGAACAATGCGCTATAGTCCGCGGCAGTAATGAGCAGGCACTCCTGGCCTCCTAATTGCTTGCTAGGCCTGCGTATGGCTCATCAGAGAGCAGCTTAATTGGCCATCACTGCCCAGGCAAGCACGAGGCTGAGGCTAGCCCCATTCCTGCTTGCTCGCTCCTGCTTAGATGCTTACAGAATAACTAAATAGCTGCATTCATTCTGTTGCTGCCTCTAATGAACACCGTTTAGCCCGGAGGTCTTGAGCGTTGTGTTGCACTCTATCTTCGTCTTACTGTGTTTGGTGTGTTGGTAACTTTTAACAGTCTTGTTTCAGAGTTTGGTCTCTCACACTCACTGTAAAGCATCACAGTGATAAAATGCTTCCTGGTTTTTGTATTTTTCTCTATGCAGCGCTGACTCCCCAGGATGTAAGTGTCAGCTGCTGGCAATCAATATATTTGGCTTCTAATGTTGAATACATGTGTGGGATGAATACTGAACCAAATGGGAAGACGGAAGGGAAAAAGGGAGCTAAAATTGCTGTCTTTTTGCACATTTCTATTCTCTCTGAGAAATGATCCTTTCAGTGGAGCTACACAACTCTTTATGGGCCATTTCACTATCCCTGAAAAATACAATCACACATGAATAGAGAGGGAATCTTGGAGCCTATTTCAATATGCAACCAGTTAATGTTGGCGAAGGATAATCAACAAGACAGTGACATGCAATGCTTTTCCTATTTCCACACTTCAACGGTCCTGCATTTTAATTAGGCTTTCTTGGCTTTGGGTTGATAAACCAATTTTGGACATTGTTGCTTAGTGCTGAAAATCTATAGTGTGTGTGTGTGTGTGTGCGTGTGTATGGCGGTGTATAGGAGAAATGTGTTTTTTTTTTTTTTACAAACATGTAAAAAGATGTAAACACTCCTACAGTAGATATTGAAGGTGAAACGGATTTCTCAACATGTCCTTGAAAAAGTCACCACAACCCTGAAAGAATAGAGAAATCCACGCATAATGTAGTATTGATTGGCGCTTAAATCAGTTTGATAACAGCTTTGTCAAATCAGCTCTTTTAACAATCTGATTAAAGCTTTTAGTACAATCGATCGTAGAGGGATTTCAAATCTACAAGATCACGGAGGCGCGCATAGACAGCACCAGGCCACAACTGAATGGATTTAAACCTACAGTACATCAACAGTTTATACTTCATATCCTATAACCTGCTGGCCTGCAATTTGGCAAATTTTTGTAGCAGTTTGTACTCGTGGTACAACATTCCAAGGTGTGTAAAAAGCTCAATGATTTGGCTATGTGGTACTGTATTTAGTAACATATAGCCAACTACGGCACAAACACAAGCAAACAATTTACATGAACAATTTAGTTGGCTGCAAAGTGGTTTAGCTTGCGTCTAAATGGGCGTGGGGAAGCAGTAGAGGTGGTGTCAGTCAAACTCAGGTGGTGCAGTGGTAGTGTTTGCCTGGACAGACTGTCTTATCGCAGACACTGGCCCCTACCACTCTGAACACATTCTGTATTTCTACCTGTTTTTCCCCTAGTTTTTATTATGATTTGCATCCCTTTAATGGCTGTTAATCTGCACTTTAGTATTATGAAAACTGTGAGCATGTGTTTTACTAGGATCCCTTAATGTAAATCATCTTAATTCAGTATGCTGAATTTATGGCTATTTTGTGGTTTAGGATTAAGCATAGGTACAGAAAGTATTAGTAAATAATGAGACCTAGCGAATATAATATATTGTGCACTATAGCACATCAAATTCACTGGCATTTCACTCTGGTATGGTTTAATGTATGTTCAGTGTGTTGGCATAGCCTTGTGATACCATCCTGATCTAAGAAGCTCTAATTTGATTCGCCAAAAGAATCAGTCTGGCGAACCTCCAATCAAAACATTTATTTACCAGCCTGTTATAAGAAAAACTGACGACATAAGCTTTCGTCTGCTTAAACATATATACATAAATATTGTAATTTCTGCCATTCCCACTAAGTAGAATATTCGTGAGAACAAGTCTCCTGGAAAAATACAGTATATTGTAGGAGCAGAAATACACTACAAATCAGTTTTATTAGACCAACCACGCTCTCTTCTCACAATCATTTCATTGATCCAACTGTCATAAATGGAATACATTCGATTCTACTTGTCATGTATTAATACATTCATGATTCTACATTACTGTCCTAAATCATGATTCATGCCTAATATGTTTATACCGCACAATGCGGTATGGGGAGCCGCTCCCTTCCATTACTTCTTGTGAACACACACACACACACACACACACACCAAACTTTACACCATTTTTGTTACTGTGCACCTGTGTGGATGAGGGTATATGCACTTTCATCCCCACACGTTACAGCAATGCAACATTTATAATGAGCTAGTTACTTACTAGGTGGTGCGGGACAGGTAAAAATAAGTTGTTAATCAGCTCGCAGTTCTCGTGCGTGGCTGTCCAAATGCGGAGAAAAAAACTCTGAAAACTCTTCCACTTAGTTCCATGTGCATTGTGCAATGGTCGTTAATGTAGAACAACGCCGACACACTGTACTTTTCCGATCCAACACTCAACATTTTCACAATACCGCTGTTTTGAAAGCATGACAGGCGGATCTTATTTGAGCTAAGTCTTACTGCTTAAAGGCTCTGTGTGAAACTCGTCTGAATTTTGGTTCCACATTATGCTAGCGTCGCACCATACCGTTCAACATGCATGCACCAAACCGCAACATCTGTACCGAAACGGTTCGATACGAATACACGTACTGTTACACCCCTAAAAGTGCAGTATATTAGTACCGCATTTCTAACAAATGCTTTGGAATGGAGAGGTGCCAAATTAATACTTGCAGCGGAATCAAATCGTATATTGCGAGATTAGGATGGTATAAAAGGTTTAAGGACTCATCAAAGGAATTGATGTAATGCAGATCTAATGAATGATATCCTTGGCAATTGTGGGTGAAAGGTACTCTCCTGAGTTGTATTTGTGGTTGCCAAGTCAGCGTTGACACTGAGGCTGCGCTAGCTTTTTCTCTCGGGCTTCTTAATTGGCTTTGTTATTGCAGACCTGGGCAGGGTGAAGTCGGGAGGAGGGAGCTCATGCTTTAGTCTATAAGATACAGATCTTTCGACTGTGACCTCCTTTCCCAGGGGCTGGAGCGCTCACAGCTGTTCTCTCTGGAGAAGGTGACCTGGCTTTGGATTCCTCTCGTGCTTCTCCCAGCGGGCACCCCCTCTCCTCACCCCCCCCTCCCCCGCTCTCTCGCTCGCTCACGAATCCCCTTCCTCCTTTCTCTCCTCCTCTCAGAGGTCACTTTCTTCCACCATTACTGCATTCTCCGCCCCCTCCCTGCAGCACCCATCGGTTGGCCCAGCAGGAAGTCGCTAATTCTCTCCGCTCTGCAGATCTCCTCACTTTGTGGCTTATGGGATGCCAACACCTCTTCTCCGCCTCGCCCTGCTGTCACCCGGCGCGCGTTACGTCGCACTTGCCGGGCCCCACACCTACTGAGCTTTTAAATGTGAGAAAACCGCTGGGGCATACTTGACAGCCATAGTATAATTGCCAATGTTGCTATTGGATGGCGTCTGCCATTGAAGCATTGGACATATTTACCAACAGTGATTTTTAGTTTTTCTGCTGATAGCCCTTTAAAAAAAAAGATTAGGAATATAGCTAGTAAGATAGATAGTAACTTTCACCAAATGACCAGAGTGGGTGGGTGTAGTTAGGGTGCCTGTGTATATATAAAATATCTAGACATATCTAGTAGATAACCATAGAAACAAATCAAAACGGGGTGTGCAACCGACTCCCTACTTAGATTACCTGTTTTCCAATTCGACCTATTATCATTATCGGGCATGAAGCAATTTAGTAGCAGCACCTGCCCCTGCACGTCCCTGTGCATTACATACAGGGTTGGAAAATCAAATAATATGAAACCCAACAACTTCGCTCAACCGTGATTTCTATGCTGTAATGCAGAATTAGTTTTTTTATTACTACGAAACTGATCTGTCACAGGCGGTGCTGTCTCGTTCCTTGTAAACGCAGCTCCGGTGACTATTTGTGGTATTCACGTTGTAGACAAGTGTTTCAAGAACCGACCAAAATATGTCTGGCAGGTACAAGATAATGTTTTTACAAATGGAACAAAGGAAATGTATTAATGCTCCCTGATACAGGTATTAAGTGATGTTGGAGTGTCACAGTGTTTGTACAAATGGGATAGGATATGTATGTATATGTGAGGGGAATTCTTCCCTTCCAGCTAAAGACCAGTTTCATAACAACGTTCTTGTCATAAAGTAGGCAGAAGTAGAAGTAGACACTAGCACATAGAAAGACATAATAGGTTATTACATTTTATGCAACCAATTTTAGTTAATAGCCAGTTTTAACATGTTTACAGGAAAAAGAAGCTTCCATGTAAACAAAAGTATAAAAGTCACACCCGTAAAGTCCTAACTGGCATTTGTGATAATTACATGTTAGAGACAATAAACCCTGAATGATGGGCAATGAATGTGTGTGATATCCATTGACATGCTACCACCAGTGAATGGCGCTGATGTACATCAACAGTCACATCTGCAGGGCATGAATACAGCCCAATTTTGGCAGAGAAGCCTAGCTGAATGTTTCGCTTTTTGAGACTTTAACTGCTTTTGTTTCTATTGCGTGTAACATCAAGAACCATTTTGCGAGTGCTCAATGGGTTCATTTAGAACTACACTGTACAAAAATAAATGTTGAAATTCTTAAAGTCCCTGCAGACCCAATTGTTCCAGATTATTTCTATGAGCTGAGTTTGTGTTGTGGTGTGGTACTGTTTGTAGTGATGGGTGACACAGCTTAAATTGACAGGAGTCAGTTTAGAGTTATACTGCGTGATTCAACGTACTCAGGTTAGGGCTGCACGATTTATCGTAATAAAATCACAATCTCGATTCATAACTATGTGATCTCATTTTTATATGAGATCGATTCTGCCGTATTTTCATTAGGGACATCAGCTGCGTCAAACAAGCACTCCTACTTTCTCCCTCAACAAATGACGGCGTAACGCCATGTGACGCAGAGCAGCATGAAGTAAGATATACGCACAGTAGTGAGAGCGAGCATGAGCGAGTCGCCAGCAGAGTGAAAGTGGAGTTGTATGGCTGTAAAAGTAATGCAATCTCCTTTAACACCATTCATATTTTCGCGTCAAATGGTGCAGTGGTAGAGCGGGGCAATAGATGATCATGAACTAGCTGGTTCGAACCCTGCTAACTTCTTGTCGAGGTGTCATTAGGGGGCATCCTGAGAATCAATTCTAAGCAAGAAAATCGTGATTCTCATTTAATCCAGAATCGTGCAGCTTTAACTCAGGTTGGATCACGTCCAATATCGCCAGATAGGGACGTTTACGACATTTTGTTTGGTAACTATATTAAGTTGTTTTTGTTCGTAGCAGCTTTTAATGTATGTGGTTGTAATAATGCAGTGTAATAGAACAGCCCTATATGCCTATCACAACTTATCGTGCAATATATGAATATGACCTCGATAATCTTTCAAACCTTGATAATATTGCCCATTGTATAAACAGGTGTGTTGCTGACTTATTACTTAAACGATGTTGCTGCTCCTGCGCTCGCCTCCTTGCTCGCAGGCAGCGCTTCACACAAAGTAGACAGCGACAGGTGTTAAAAGTGCTCCTTGAAGGACAATGGGTGCTTTGTATAATTGATAATTGCATAAATCCAGCCAACTACGTTTGGAAAAATAAATGTGAAAATATGGCATTGCTTTATTGGTTTCAAGGTTTATGTTTAATACTTAGTCAAGCATTGAAATTGGTTTAACCAATCACAACCCTTAATTTACAACAAACTCATGGAAATACTTTTACCGGTAGTAAGCAGCCTACAGTCTCCTTGCAGATGCAGATGCAAATGCGTTTTGCAACAACAAAAACCCAGAAGTCAGTGTCAGTGTTGAACGATAGCATGTTTCGACAAGGCAGTATAGATCGTCAGAACACCGGCACGCCATGTGGAGCGTACACTGAGCTAAAGCGTTAACTCACATGTTAATCATGCAAGGGGGATTACAGTAGGGGTTTAGACAATGGAAATGTAAAATGCCCCCATCGCTCCACTATTCATTTGATCTGACACAGCGCGTTTTGTCATAAACAATGCTGCTTTGCTGAATTGCTGTCAAATGAGGTAGGCAAATAAGGTAGGTTAAAATATTCAGAGTGACTGCATTCGGGTAAGAATAGCCACACGGCAGCTATTCGGCTATTTATACCCAGAAAATTGCCTAAAAAACACACAATCACTCGAGAACTAACTCATTGAACATCGGTCAACAGGGTCTCTGGCTTGAATTCCCTGATTAATATACTTTTTTTTCCCTTTATGGAAACATTTCAAAATTGTTAAGTTACTGTAACCCTCCCAGTGGATATGTCCAGGGCTGAATGTATATCCCTGTATGGGAATATACAGACAGGGCTGGGGGGTAGAAATATAAAAGTAAGGCTACTTGACAATCTAATGGACTACATTTTCCAAAAATATTTTAGGGGTTAGTTTACAGGTTTAATTGATCCTTAATGAAGTGGCAACCATCAAAGCAACTTTTTTTAGATTTTTTTTATTTGTGTAAATAGACAAATGCAGTTGAAAATTAGTTTGTCTAACTAAAACTTTTGCAATACATTTATTGTAACTCGTCCATAAACAAATAAATGAGAACAAAATTAGTACCTGCAGAAACCCTGTATTACAAATGCGTAAGTAATGAGTAATATACAAAGTTGCTGTGTTTAGGCGGTTAAACTCTCTCCCTGCTTCCCTTGTCGACTCCTTTAAACTGGATGGATTATTTAATCAGTCATTCCACCCTTGTCTTTTCCTATTTTTTAATTAACAGAATGATTGTGGAATTATGTCTGAAGATTAGAAACCATATTAACTGCTGACTGGATAATAATAACTCAATAATATTTTAATTTAAAAGAGTGTAGCCTACACACATTATTATGCTATTATATTATCAGTGGCATAAAATGCTCTTAAAATGACAATATCGTTAATCGCAATTATTTCAACAACAAAAAAATAGTTATCCTGACTGGCCTTACCTACTGTATATGCTAACAAGAAGGAGTGGAACTGATTGTTTAATTGAAATCAATTAAACATATACAGTACGTGGACTGTAATACTGCATATGGACAAAAGTCCCTTCAGTAATCAGGATAATTCTCCTTTGTTCTCAATTTCTACCTCAATGGCGTCCTCCTGCCACACCAGTAAAAGCAAACCACGACGGCAAAAGCAATCATCTAAAAGCTCTCAGCAAAGCTGGGAACTCGATCACGTTTCAACCTGGAGACATTGATTACATGCACAGCATAACTCTTCATTAATGAGCTGGAAATGGTGAGTAATCAAATCTCTTCCAATGTATAAAAATAAGAGCCATGCTAACAGTTATTTAGCGTGAGTCAAGGACAGGGTTGATGGAGGGAGACCTACAGTAACGTGAGGACAAAAGGCGTTGAATTTACTGTCTAAGATGTGTATATTATTACCTTGAAGTACACAATTATTACAAAATAAATACAGAAGGGCTATTAGGGCCATAATAATACCGCTCTTAAATCAGAATTACAACAACCTAAAAATCCTTTAAATTACCCAAGCGGAGTGATTATTCAATGTGTCATTGTGCCTATCTAGATAGCAGCCTTTGTGCGTATGATATCGGAAGAGGTGAAATTTATCGCAAGTCTGACTACAAATCAATAAAAACTGTTATTCAAAGAACAGTTCTATATAAAACTTGCTAGAGCACAGCCAGATTTGACCCTAATTAAAAAAAATTTGAGGACTAATCAATTTGTGTTGCTTGAAGTTTGCGTTTTAGATATTTAATAGTGTACCATAAGGACCTACAGTATTTAAACTTGCATTTTCAGAATGATGCATTATATGTCAAACTTGTACAGTATGGCATTAAAATGTCAAACTCAAATGTTATTCCAAATACTAGGCTTCGCCAACACCACAGATATAGCATTTGCCCAAAATGAATAAAGGCGAGGACATTTTGTTTTTATACGTGCTGTTTTACTGTACTTTGTGTGTCTCTCTTTTGCATTTCCAATTGACCGCAAAACACTGTTCTTCCATTCATTAACTTGACATTCCATTTCAGTTAATTACACTTGTTACATCCCAGAGAAAGCAATTAGTTAAGCAAGTAGATACACTTTGTTTTGGCAAATACTTGAAGCAATAAAGATAGAAACATAAAAGAAGATTAAAAGATAAAAGATTGTTTTGCAACAGTACTCATTTCCCACTGTATCCTCAACATGAATAATTAAGACACTGTTTACATGAGGCTTTGCTTTCCATGTAATGATAAATTACATATTCCATTATCATTGAGCGAATCTCCAACACGATTCTGGTGTGGTTTAAGCAAATCTGTACTATCTGTGTTATTTTAAGTTATTTTATGGTTTTATGTGAAATGCAAACGGGTGGCAGCGAAGGTCAGGGACCTCGACGGACCAGACCCGGGCAGCAAAGGCTGGCTCTGGGGACGTGGAACGTCA
>JAODTR010034242.1:0-21090 GCA_025399935.1 Amblyopsis rosae | reverse complement strand
ATCAGGTGTGTTGGAGCAGGGAGACATATAAAACATGCAGGACAGCGGCCCTCCAGGACCGGGATTGCCCACCCCTGCTCTAGAGGCTATGTGAGTCACTGTAGCATCCAGTCTGCCCTCAGTCCATCAGAAGAAGTTGTGCTGCCGCAAGGGCGTATTCTAGCCCGTCAATCATATTGCAGGTACCGCGTCCCCTGTTAGTTTTGGCTTAGTGTTCTAATAAAGGAGGTTTAATGGGGTTTTTAATGGAAGGTTTTCCTTGCCCGGGGGGAGGAGCAGGTTAAGGGAGTTTTGTTTGTTTCCATGTGAAAGGTGGGCTTGTAAAGCCCTTTGAGACTGTACTATAGTTTATATAAATAAACTTGACTTGACTTTAATATGTTCACGGCATATCTTTTTTTTTTGTGATTCTCTTAATTATACCAATATCGTTGTAGTGAAACCGTTCATACAATTAGAATAGTTATAAGGATAATAGGTTCTTAGAATCGCTGCTTTCGACCAACGACAAGTACTTACTGGCAAATAAAACTTACTGCAGGTTCTGTTGAGATAATTTTGTCACATCAGAACAACTGTAGTAGAAGTTCATGAGGCTTCTCTCTTTTCCTCATTGTCTAACAGCTCTCACTGCAAAATAAGTAAATAAATCGCAAGACTTCTAATATATTCCATATTGCACCGGCTGCTGTTGTTTATGATCAGGACACACCGGTGCCAGTATGCAAAGGTGCAGATTGCGGCATGTGAAAAGGGTCTACTGACTTCAGGGTTTGCTGACTTTAAATTTAAGGACATCATTCAGATATTATTTGATGACAGGAACGCACTTCCATTCACACACTACATAACCTACGCTTTCGACCTCTAAATACACACAAGTCCTGTACATGGATTAAGATGCAGAGGTTTCTTCTGGACTGGCAAGTAAACAAGCAAAAAACCTTAAATGGATAATGCAAAGCGACTAAGTAGCCTACAAACGAAAATAGGACGCCACAATCTTCTATTGAACTGCTGCCCCTTGTTTGGAACAGATGGCCAAATTATTAAATACACACACAGCACCTTTTATGCAGTCAAGTCCAAAGAGAACTGCATGACCCGTTTCACAATTCGAATCCAGAGGATTCCCATTGAAGTCTCAAGTCTACATCTGAAGTTGCAACTTTTAAGAGCCACTGCATGCTACTCATGTGTGCTTCTGTGTCTCCCTAGCGCCATGTGGAGGCCATCTCACCGCTCCCTCTGGTGTCCTGCTGTCTCCTGGCTGGCCGTCATTCTACAGAGATTCTCTAAACTGCCAGTGGGTGATCGAAGCACAGGCAGACCATGCAGTGAAGATACACTTTGATAAGTAAGTTTATAAGTTGGAATATGAGTCTCTTTGACAGTTTAGCTCTATTTCAGCAGTCAACATTACTGATCATTTACATAGGAACATTAGGAGATTTGCAATACATGCAAAACATAGTATTTACTGGTAGACTGGCTTCTTCGCATATGTCTGGCAGTGTATTGTTTATGTCTGTTTCACTAGTAGTCTTTTTTTCATTCTCAGGTTCCAGACTGAGGTCAACTATGACGCACTAGAGATTAGAGATGGGCCCTTGCCATCCTCTCTCCTGATTGGTGAATACCATGGATCACAGGCACCTCATTTCCTGATATCCACCTCCAACTACCTGTTTCTGCTGTTTACTACGGACAACAGCCGCTCTGCCGCGGGTTTCAGCATACGATATGAGAGTAAGTGCTTGAACGGATGACTTGGAAGCACAAAAGTGATACCATACAGTTGCGGATAGATAGAGATGTGTGGATTAAGTTTGAGGACCAATTGTGCCTAGTGGTTTCAGAGTGAAACCACTTCAAACTTTTTTTTTTATTATAAATTATTATTTATTGTAAATTATATTTACTTTCAGTACGTATTAAGATTGCTATTATATTTACTTTCAGTACGTATATGATAGCTCACTTGTTCTAAATATAGCTTAGCCTACTGCACAATACTACACATGCACACACACCGACAGTATAAGAAATGTATTTTTTCCCCCTGACCATCATGTTTGATTCTCAGGTGTAATGATGGAGTCAGACTCCTGTCTCGACCCCGGTATTCCGGTCAATGGCCGTCGCCATGGCAACATTTTCGCCATCGGTTCTCGAGTGTCCTTTACCTGTGATTCAGGGTACACCCTCAGTGAGCAGGAGCCAATCGTCTGTGAGCACAATCATCAGTGGAGTCATTCACTTCCTAGTTGTGACGGTGAGGATTTATATTAGTATTACTTCGCAGGCCTAAATAACACAGATGCTATAAATCCTCGTAATGGGCCTTCAAATGACCTTTGCATATACTTAAAGAGAGATGCCACAGATATGTTGAGGAATTGCATAGTACAGTACTCAACATCTATTTCTGAATTGTATACAGTGTACTGAGTGTGTGTATGTATATATATATATATATATATATATATATACATAGACATGTTATTTGTGTCCACACGTGTGACATCACACATAACAGAGTAATCACAGGTTTACTGTAGGTAACATGAGAAATTACACACGGTCACCTTTGACAACATCATCAAGTTGATACGGTCATAATTGTACCATATTGTCCATTTATACGTTAATGTTGGGTTTTTCCTTCAATCCTCAATGCTTTTTATTGTATTTACCAATGTCAATATCACTGATATTGCAGGTCTATTTCACAAAGGTTGGCATGTCTGTTAAGATTCCGTCACTATTCACACACTTACATCTCATTCAATTAGGCCTGCCTTATATTTGTATCTTCATTTCTTTTTGTGACATACAGTACAATTTTGCCACGGGTCGTTTAGACAGATGCTGGCCTACTTTTAGCTGAATGCTATGCGAGTACGGAAAACAAGCGCTAGTTAGCGCAAACAGAGCGCGAGACAGAGAGATGGTGGAAGAGTCAGCTTCTACCCTGCTCGAATATGCTGTAAAATGGGACTAAGAGGCAGCGTGGAGGAGGTGTCAGATGCACAGACGTCAACTCAAAGACGGTGGTAAAATATTCAACATTCCAGTTCAGCTCAAGACTATCAAATGTTATCTAATGCAAAGCCTCTTACTGCGGCTGTTTGCTGAACACTAACTATGGTTTGGAGAAGGTCCATGTCTTGGGGGGCTTCTGAGTGAACCATGTGAAAACCTAATATGTTGTTAGTTTGGTAATAGGCAACAATTCACATTTTCGAGAGAAGTTTACTTTTTGAAGCATCGCAATTCTCTCCATTACTTAATTTTCTGTTTAGTTTTCCCACAAAACAGTTTGCACACTCTCATATCATCTGTTTAATTATGTCCTGGGGCTCCACATATGAAGAGTACACATATTCATCTTTCTCACATTTTAAGAAATCTCTTATTCTACTTCCTCTCTTCATGTATGTCTGTCTGGCATTTATTCTTACAGTTCATTTCTTGTGTGTCCCTTTAGGGTTGCTTGTACCGGGTCTGTGTATTGTGTAACAAAGACTCTTCTGAATATAACCGTCTCTCTCTCTCTCTCTCTCTCTCTCTCTCTCTCTCTCTCTCTCTCGTAGCTCTGTGTGGAGGCTATGTCTATGGTAAAACTGGGACAATTCTATCTCCTGGCTTTCCTGACTTCTACCCAAACTCTCTCAATTGTACTTGGACCATAGAGGTGTCGCATGGAAAAGGTACACGCATTAATACGGCAATGGACACACACACACGCGCGCACACACACACTCCAGGAAAATTTTTCGCATTAAATTATGACCAGAAAAATACAAATTAACAAAGGCAGGAGTTGAAGAGTAAGCCTAGTGAGACCATGGTTAACTCACCGTTAAGAAATGTCTGGTAAGAGAGTCACCAATCAGCGTCCAGTAGAGTGATTCACTCAGTGTGTGTCAGCAATTATTAAACTACTTATTAAAAGTTCTGGTGTTCTAAAATGGTCTCCAATTTAGTCTTTGGACTTGACTCCTCTCTGTGAAAACCACTGTCCAGCATTTACTGTTCTGATTAGTTCAAGATGGTCAAGAAGTGCCTGTTAATGACTTTGTTTGACATCAATTGGCACCACCTCTACCGTTTTATGAATAGAAGTTCAACCTTAAAGATATACTAACCTTAAAGAATTTGAAATCCTCCCATTTTGTCATTGTTCAATTGTGGTGCAGGGACCCTTTTCTACATTTTGCATTTCAATGGCAAGATACTATAAACATTAAAGTAACATTAGTTAATGTATAGACTCCCACATCCTGGAGCAATGTTTGCTGGTTTGCCTTAATCAACTAACATTTGGATGCATCTTAGAAGAACGGTTTATTTCACATTTCAACATGAAATACCTACTGTATGTACTATATACAGGACACCATGGCTCAGTGGTGCTTTCCAAGCTGGTCATATGAAGATTTAAAAATTTGAACATTCTGAATGAATGCAGCTTTAAAACCAACACAGTGAGAAAGAGGTTCAAGAAACAGAGCAAATCCTTGAGCGAGTACCAAGACTCAAACAATTGTGTCATCACATGCACACACAAATGAATGCATACACGTGCACACACTTTTTGTTGCTTCAACATTGGATCCCATTCCACATCAAAGGCACCATGGTAAGATCAAACCACAACACAGTGTATACAGTATGTGAGATGTGTGTGTGGTGTGTGGCTGTATGGGTTGCTCTTTCTGTATGCTTCTTTGTCACCCCTTGTTAACCCTGGCAAGCTTTGGTTTGTGATTGTGTGATGATGTGACTATTCCATCTTTCCATCTATTCCGTCTCTCACACCCACGCACATTCTCAAATGCACGCACACACACACACACACCCATGCATACACATGCGGTGTCTTTCTCTCATTTGCATCTCTGTCTCCAGGAGTGCACCTGGTGTTCCATACTTTCCATTTAGAAGAGAACCATGACTACTTGTCAATCACAGAGGATGGCAACTTCCTCGTCCCAGTGGCACGACTCACGGGCTCAGTGCTGCCACCTAGTGTCAGAGCAGGTCTCTACGGGAACTTCAGCGCAGAACTACGATTCATATCGGATTTCTCCATGAGTTATGAAGGGTTTAACATCACTTTCTCAGGTGAAGAATAAATCAACAGTAAAGTTAAAGCAAAGCATAATATCCATTTAATCTGATTATTTCAAAAAGATAAGTTATAGTATGTACTATCATAGCAACGTAACACTGAGATTATTTTTGTTGTTTTTTTACAGTTATTGTTTACTTACAATTTATTTCTTTTCTGTATCTATAGAATACGACTTGGAGCCATGTGAAGATCCCGGCGTTCCAGCTTTCAGTCGGAGGATGGGTTTCCGATTCCAAGTCGGTGACTCGCTGGTTTTCTCTTGTTTCCATGGCTATCGGCTGGAGGGCGACAGCAAGATTACATGTCTAGGTGGTGGAAGACGTGTGTGGAGCAACACACTGCCACGCTGCATAGGTGAGGCAGACAGACAGACAGACAGACAGGCTGGGTAGCTGGTTAGCTGACAGTCTCACCATGCACACCCAATATTTAATATCCCTCGAATTTTATAATAACAATAATAGAGGAGAGCAAATGAGAGGATAAACATAATTCTGTAGGTCTACAGAATCATATTATGGTATGTTATATTATATGTAGCTATTTGTAATTAATGGTAATTTGAGTAGTGGTTGGGGATCATTTTTAAACCATGGAATGCAAACAGGCAGTTAATGCAATAATAGCATTTTTGTTACCAGGGTTTGCCCGGTTTCGCTCTCACTTTTTTCCACTATCCTCTCTATTCTGTTTTTCTCTCTTTTTGTCCTTGTTCATCTTGCTCTTTTATTTAGACAGCTACTGTAGACAGTTTTCGTACAGTAGCTAATTAGGGCATTAGCTTAGTTGCTCTGCATGTCTCTCATGCTGTTGTTTCCCTACATATGTATTGCTCTTCATTTTTGCCCATTCCTTCCCCTTCTCTTTCAGTATTACACTCCACCCTCCTCCAGTCAATTTACTTGAATACTATGTTCAGAAATATTTAGTTTGAGTTAGTTTCTCAGTAATAAAAAAAAGGCGTACTCTTCTGAGTAATGCAGTAAACATCCCTTTTTTGAAATATGCAATGGTTTTGCATATTTCAGGATTCAGAAAATGGTATGCATTTCTGAATCCTATGGATTGGAGAGTGTTAAGGAATATACAGGAGGCATGAATGCATAAAGTAGTGGTTTGAAGGAAGGGGTCACGACCCAATTACCCAATGCATACGTGATCAGGTGTGGACCGTTCACTATGTCAGTGGATATGGAAATGGAGATGGCTATTTACTGTTAAATATGACAATGAGTGTGTGTGTGTGTCGGTGTGTGTGTTGTGAGTGTGGAAGCACTGTCTGGTTCAGATATCCTTTGCCACATAGTTTGATTTAGTTAGTGACATAGTTTATATATATATATATATATATATATATATGTGTGTGTGTGTGTGGTGTGTGTGTTTATTTACAGTGTGCATGTACAGTTATAGTATGCTTAATCTTGTGCTATTCCAAAAAGTTTTTCATAGTTTTAACTATGAAGTATGAACCATTTCTATTTATTTACGTGAAATGTGGTCTTACAATACTCAACTGTCAAAATCCTCAAACTGCAAATAGAAATATTTTGACTTTCCTCGCTCTGTTTCTGTCTCCCCAACCCCCTCCCCCCACACACACACACATACCTTAGCGGAGTGCGGGGCCTCATCTATAGGAGCAGAAGGTGTTCTCCTCTCCCCCAATTTCCCCTCCAACTATGATAACAACCACGAGTGTATCTACCACATCACCACAGAGGCAGGCAAAGGAATCAGGCTTACAGCCGAGAGCTTCATACTGCAAGAGGGCGACAATCTAAAGGTACACACACACACAGACAGACAGACACATACACAGACTCATGCACCTAGAGACTCATACACATTGAGCATGTACAATAAAGTATGAAGAAAAAAACACTTATTTGCATGTTTGTACATTTGGGTTAGGGATGTTCAATACAAAATACATAAAATAATGGGATTAAAATGACTTGCATACAGTAGGGTCAGTTTCTCAGACATGGATTAAGGCTAGTTTTAGACTAGAACTGAATGGAGTTCATCTTTGAAATTGTATTTTAGTCTTGGGCTAGTCATCTTGGGAAACTAGTTAATAATGTCACATACTGATTGGTTAGTGATTTGTGGTATATTACACCTTGAAAGTAAAATTTTACTTTTATTACATATTTTATTGCCTAGTTTAGTCAAAACGTGAAGAGCAGGTGCTGTCAATATTGAAGCTCATCTTGGCTTTGAGAGATGTTTAACATAGTCATACCGCAAAGCAACATCTCCATTGGGACCCCTTTTCACCATTTGTCACGTTCTCAATCAGTGTAAGTGTCTGCAGTATACTGTATATTGCTTAAAGAACACCCTGATATTGAAGCATCATTTATGTTTCTGTTACTCTACATCTCTGGTAGCAGCATTGGACGTACAGTGATCCCCATATATAATTGCTTTAAGAACAATGTAACATGTCTGGCCATTCCCAATGCAAATCTACTAGACATGCCATGATATTGGTCATTGGTCATATTGGTCATTTCTGTGCAGGAAATTGTATATAACAATTTCCCGCACATGGCAATATTAAGAAAACTATTTACGCCATAAATTGTGGATATCCTGCTCTTGCTGATGGCTGTGGCAGGCAAAGGGTTTATTAACTAGTGTCCTGTATAATGTCTGTGTTTACGATCTCCTGAACCGCCAGGTGGATGGATGCTGAGGGTAGCCATAGCAACTTAGGATTCTTGGGGGTGAGGTGTTAAGATTTGCCTGGTGGAACCTGAAGCTTGCTTATGGCCTGCACCACAGCCCTCTGATGTAACAGGCTGTACCATCTCTATGTTACCACAGGGGTCTGGAGAGACGTACATTAATTTGCTTGGGCACACATAGACTCCTACTCCTTTCATGTCTAAAGTCTGCATGCTGAGACTTGAGAAACTTTGCGTTCTTGCTCTGCTCTACTGTAGTAGTCTGGGCAAGCATTACATATTGAGTTACTAACGTTTTCCCTTGGTTGTACCAGGACGGTGTGGATCTCTGATAGTCCAATATTGCAGAACAGTATCATTGCCTACATTTCACACAGAATATTGTAGCTGCAGTACAGCATATGTAAATGTGCATATAGCTCTTCCATTCTAGCAGCTTCTGGTATCGCACTTAGTTGTTATTTCCAGTATCGACTTTGCTATAATATATATATATATAACTTCTGCTTCTTACTGAACAAATGACACTTGCCCATTGAGCCTCTGCTTGTGGTTGCAGCAATGGCACTGGCTGAGGATCGTTTGCCTGTACATGCTAGAGAATGGGGAGTGTGTTCCACACACTTCTTTCATGCTTTCTGTCATATTGAATGTCATTGACTGCAGCTTTAATGGCTGAAGAATGCTGTGTTGATCCACTCTTCTCTGGCCAGCCTGTAGAGTGTGTCACTTTTCCTTGTACAGCTCACTGAGTGTGTCTTTTCACCAGCAGCTTGCTGAGAATATGTCTTCTCACTTGCAGTTCGCTGAAAATGTGTCTTTTTACTTGCAGCTCATTGTGGATATGTCTCTTTATAATTCTGTGCTTGCTAGAGCACTATGGCAGGTCACTGGTTTGTAGCTATTTAACACGTTCACCCAGCAAAAAAAGGTTTACTGAGAGGATGTGAATGTAGAAATCAGGAAGAATATAATAACGAGCTTCTAACTTAATTTTCTGTTGATGAAGAAATGCACCAAACAATATATCATAAACTTAGTTAGTGGTTAGCATTAGATCAGGGTCATTCATATGCCCCCAGGGCTAATTCAAACGTAAGTTATATACTAGTATGATCTACATGGATCAATCATTGACTGATTAGGATTTCTTAGGAGGAATCTCAAGAATGAAAGAAATGTATCTAAATGGGAGGGAATATATGTCATTCTTGGGATAATCTCAGTATAACTTGTATAAATATTTGAGTAGGTTTCTTTTAAAATGTAATCTGTTGAAATGTACTATACCAGACTAAAATTATAATTAGTGATGTCATTTTTGGATTGCCTAAATTCAGTAACATAATCTGATTACTTTTCACTACTTTTAGATTTATTCACACCTAAATACTGTAATCTGAAATGTCATTCAAAGTTTGACTGCGTTGACAGCGCTAAATCTTTCTATTTTTGTGAATGTTAATGTTGCTCAGGGGATCAGATTAAAGAAGAACTTAATTTCCATTATTGATCCACGTTAATGAAAGATTAATTAGAGAACTGCCAATTGTTTTATGCATTTTCCTTCTGCAAATGTAACTTTTAAATTTGAAAGTAGTCCTAGGATAATCATCAAATGAAGAAAAAAACAACTGTAATCTGATTCTAGTATTTTACCTGGGAACTGTAATGGATTGCAGTTACTGTTTTTTATATTCAGTTACATGTAACTGATTACATGTAATCAGTTGATTCCCAATCATGCTTATAGAACAGGTGTATCTGATGCAGGTAAAACAACAGCAGGTCTACCGTGACAAACTGTGTCCGGGCTGATATCCTACGTTCATTGATGAATTTACCTATTTTAACATTGTGGATGTGGATGTGCAACACAAAAAGATCCACAAAAGTTATCCCAAGGCTGATGGCTCACAAACCCCTTATATTTTGGCTTGGCTGTGCTGTCTTCAATTTCAGGAAGAATCTGTGCGAGTTGTTACAAAGTCTCAACACCCTTCTTGAGACAACATCTACAACACTTTTTTATTCACAATGTCTCTTAGCAGTATTAGGCCTCAGGGCATGGTTAAGCCAGTATGTGGTTAGAGTGTATTATCAGAATTAGGTCTGGAGCATTGGCTCAGCCTGCCTGTGGTTAGATTGCATCAGCAGCTTTAGCGGGGTTCTCCCTGACTTTTAGAGAGGCTTACCATGCTTGTAGAGGTGATGATCCAGTGGGAACAGTTACAATGAAAAGTCTATAAGTCTTAAAGTTATGGTATTGCAATGTTACACCACCTAAATATTGTATTGTCACTGCTAGCCAGTATGATTTTATTTTTCCCCCCAGTGTTCAAGGTTGAATCCTTTTAATTTATTCTGCTGTGAAGTCTTGCCTACAACTGCCATTAAATTGCTTATTTAAGAGCAACTATGCTCAAAATGTTCATTTTGACAGGTCCTATTTATGTCAGTGTGGCATGATTATATGCAGCGATCGGAGACAACTTTTTAGACGAGGTTTGTGTGTTTTTTCAGAAGTACTGTAATGACACATTTCATTTCTGTGGCTGGGCTTAGGTTGTGCCACCTAGATAGTAATAAAGTAATTTAAACTTTAAATCCTACGTTACGATGCAGGTCAGCTGCCTTTGATACAGACTGAAGCTAGGTTTTTGTGGCGCTCGAGGCCTGGCTGTCAATGCCAATGTGAGCATGCAAGGGATAAAAAGATTACCTAGGTCTGCTTTTTTCTTTTGACCTTCTGTAGGCTATATGTAATTTTATATCGTGTTACTTGTGTGTGTGTGCGTGTACGTGTGTGTGTGTGTGTGTGCACGTGCTTGCGATACAGAGAGAGAGAGAGAGAGAGAGAATTTGCAGGGATTTTTCTCTGACATGGCAGAAAAAGCAATGTAAAGCAACATCCCTCAGGAGACACATATAGAGGAAATGAAGAGATACAGAAGTCACAGGAGGATTTTCACACTCTCTTTTATCCCAGACATCAACACAAGTGTGTGGGAGCTGTATTGGGTCTTAGATGTTTCATTCTTTGCCCTGTTCACAAGTCTATCTTTGACAAGAGCTATTTGAGATTAGAGAGGCCTGATGGTTCATCATTATTAGATCTGGACATGGCTATTGTGAAGTATTTCATTTTGGACTCTTTCTTTTCAGTGTGTGTTAATTACAGCAGTTCCTTTGCTATTGTCTATGATGACATCAGTTAATGGGTTTATATATTGTACTGCGTACAGACACCCCTGTGTCAGTTAAATGTACAACACAGAACCGAAAGCAGGTTTTAGTTTATATTGTTCAAATGTGTTACTCA
Source organism: Amblyopsis rosae (assembly GCA_025399935.1). Taxonomy (NCBI): domain Eukaryota; kingdom Metazoa; phylum Chordata; class Actinopteri; order Percopsiformes; family Amblyopsidae; genus Amblyopsis; species Amblyopsis rosae. Next base: position 9,932 of record JAODTR010034242.1, on the reverse strand, counting down.
CATTGATATACCTACATATAGCATAACATTTTGAATGTGTCCTATGTCTGACTTGCTATTACCGGTACATGCTTATTATATTGAGAATATTACATTTGGTTTAATAACTCAAGCCCACGGTGTGTTTACAGTCACCTCTAAGGTTCTTTAGTGTAAGCATAATAGTTTCAAAATGCCTCTAAGTCAGGTACTGTTGCAGTCTTATTATTCTGTTATTCCCATTTTAGTCTACGGTAAGCCAATTAATATTTAGAAACATTAAAAGGTTTCTCCTTGTGCCAGAAACCAAAGTGCTGAGCCCTTGTGTCTGCCGCTTTTGTTTTTAGCTAATAGCAATTACCAACTCCCTGGGGGAGGATGGCTGGGAAGCTTGTTAATTGACCACTGAAAACTCATTTGAACAATGCTGAACAATTGTGCTTTTTTGCCTGGATTAAAAAATAGCAAATAAATAAAAATAATTTTTAGTCCTTGAGCCTAAGCATTCAAATCTCACAGCCTCAATAACTAGAGGGACTAGTTTGTACTTACCATATGGATAATACCATAACAAGAAGCCCTGCCTACAGGACTGGAATGCTACACTGTCAAATATCAGGACAAGAGAAACACCTTGATGGGTTTCCCTTTGCTGTAGTTTGTATAGTTCTTAGAGAATAGTTGAAAACAAATGTTTTTAGACTGTGTAATGCTTGAATGTGACGATGTTAGTGGTAGTATGCCAAGTTGCATTCAAGCCTGTCTTACTATACAGTTTATTTGGCTGACGACACATGAACCGTTTCGCATATTATTTTACTTACATTTTACACGCCCTTGAATGAATTGGTTTCAAGGGAGGGTGGGACAATATATTGATATGGCAATACTTTGTATGCCTTTGCGACTTGTTATCCATGCGCTATCACCAAATAGTGTATCGATATTTAATAATTAATTGATTGATTAATTAATTAATTAATTAAGTAATTGTTAATGCATGCATGCGCTCCAAACTGACTTCCCCATCAATTTTTATTGAATGAGTCACTACCTTATAAATCCTTGTGGTGGCGATAATCAAATGAATGAGGGTAAAAGTGTGGTGAAGAAGAGTACACCACAGAGACAGTGTCATACAAGATGACTGCATGGAGATACATACAGCAACAAATCAGAGAGAGGCACAGAATGCGCTACATTCTAATCCAGACCAGTTGTTCTCACACTGGGGGTCGGGACCCCCCCCGGGGGGTCGCAAGACACAGAGGAGGGGTCAAAAGATTATTTTCCGAAAATTAAATAACATTTTAATATGGCATAGTTTAGACATAATTGTTAGTCGTAGTACAGTTATACATTACTTTGATGTATTCTGCTACTAGCCTGTATTAAAATACTATCAAATATTAATATGGCTGTTATTCTTCTACCACCTTTGGGGGTAGTGGGGGTCGCGAGTCTCTGACACTGTTATTTTGGGGGGTCGTGACCTGAAAAGTTTGAGAATCCCTGATCTAGACCATATACTGCCAATGCGGATGCAATTACAGTAATTATATGTGTCTTTGGTGGTTAATGGTTTGGTGTGTAGCTTGACAAGTCATTGGACTCCATCATACATCTGGTGCAAAACAAAACCACACGCGCTTCGTCATCATTGTTTGTAAACAGTAAATGGGTCTATTCAATTTGACACAGAGATACATACAACAACATATCAGAGAGAGGCACGGAATGCGCCAGATTCACTGGTTTATCATAGATTAAAGCACTGCGGTCAGGTCAAAAAGTGGCAGAGCAGCGTTCCTACTAAGTTATAGAAACAGAAACATTGCATGCACTACGCTTTGGCTCTCCGAATTGCATTAAACAGCCTCTACTTTTTGTTAAGTTTTCAATCCACATTTTCTACCCCTCTCTCTCTCTCTCTTAAACATACACATGCTCGAACCTATGACTCAAACACACTGGGGGGTGCAGCATGTATGCATGCCCTATCCTATCATCATGCCTTGCCTACCGTAATCTTCTGCAATATTAAGATATAAAGTACTGTAACTACATATGTATTATACTACTTAACGTACAGGCTATAGGCTAATGCTAACAACCCAACAATAAACAGCTTACCGTCGGCTTATTTGGAAGGACATTTGCTCATATATGTATATCACCTAATTAGTTATTTAGTTAACCAGATGTATTTTAAAATGTTTGGTCGTCGTTCTTTGTAGCCAAATACAAATAATCTATACGAGACATTACTGAAAGATTACGTTTGAATTAGAATTTGAGAATTTAACACAATGTATTGTGAATGACATGTTTCTGTGCAGAAAACACCACAAAATAAATAATCCTGTCAATACTAAACTCCTGCTTTTTGCCATTTAGGGTATTTTATTCGTATGTTACAAAGATATCGTACACAATTGTCTTGCAATATATTGATTATCGCAGAATCGCTGTATCGTGACACCATTGTTATCATGGGCAAAGTATCGGGATACAGTAGTATTGTATTGTGAGTTACTCTGCGATTCCCACCCCTAGTTTCAACATAGTGGGGGTTTGTTGGTAAGTCGTTTTTAGTATTCAATGTGAATTTTGTAGTTCCAGCTCTAGATGGATTTGCATTCTGGTGACGTTGAAATGTGACCCCAGCCAACCTTAGTAGGTCTCTTAATGAGTGAGCTTTACAGAGAAGCCTTATGACTTAGTAATGGACTGATCATCACTACTACAATAGGCCTTAAGGAGAGAGGAGAGTACGGGGGGAAGCAGCGGCATGTGGCACACGAGGGAATGGGAACATATTTACACACGCAGGACAGGAAGATGAGCCGCGGTCTCATTCTGACACTAGCAGGTCAGAGGTCAACCTCCCTCTGAGGAACTGGCACGTTCATGCTAATGAGGCCAACACCCAGGGAGAACACCCTAATATCGCCAGAATGGCACTGGCAAAGAGCCTAACCCAAATACAGCATGAAATACGACCCTTATAAATGTTTAGCATTCTCTCACTCTCTCTCTCTTACACACACACACTCATGCACTCAGCCTCTCTTTCACTGTTCTGGATTCTAAAACGAGGCCTGTCCAAGTCCATGAAATGAAATGAATTTATGAATATTTATAAATAATATCCCCCACACGGCAATCCATTTGTGATCAGTCTGTTTTCATCTCGGGACCGACAAATATATGAGCCCAGCAGATGAACTTGTTTTTATCGCCATGAATAGTAGATTACCCTCCCAAGAAACAAGATCTATAGTCTAAGTGGGTGCTTTATTCAACACCGCCCCCCCGCCCCAAACAACTTGAGGCCCAGGTATACTACCAAACACGATGTTGCGCAACACGGACGAGCGCCCGGGCTCTCCTCTTGCGAATGCGTCTCAGCACCTAGTGGGCGTGTCAGCTATTTCTGTATTCAAAAGACTATGCCAAAGTGCTTTGGAACTAGCCACCTTTGTCCGTTATAGTGTCTTCATGCACTAACTCTCTCCCATGCATAATACTGGTGTAATGAAGAGATTCACTGGAAAGAAACATATTTTATACGGTTATAACTCATTTGTGAGATTGTGCTATATCGGACAATCACGTCCACACTGCGTTCTCTCTCTCTCTCACAATACATGGACATAAAGTTCTGGAGGTATGCCGACAGTCGACAAAATGTCTGCAGATGCGTAAAGGATACCTGGGCCGACAGTACACAGCATGGAGGCCTCCCTGGGCTTCACGTCAGTTCTCTACCCCTCACTCTACGGCTGCTTTTTCCACTGTCCATTAACTGAAGGCGATTCCATATTCAGTCATTGTTACTGACAACTTGTGCCTATCCTTGTCCCACTCAGTGCCATGGTGTGTGACTGTATCCGCTATGCTCTGTTCCACTAGCCTGGTGCAACCAGACCCCACATTAACTTTGTAAATAGGGTATGGACACACTCCATTGGGGACTGTCGTTTCATTCGCATGGTCGTAGACATTGAGTTCATTTAGATATCGGAGTAGCCTTTCACCAATCTTTGTATTACTTGTCTATGTAGTGATTAATTTGCCATGGTTTTAAGCTTTGATTATTTTGCAAGGTGTACTAGTACTGTACTGTACTGGTACATAAAACATGTTGTTGTAACTGTTTCATTTTTAGTGCATTAGTGGCAACACTTCCACAATGGAAGAGGCTCACTAATCTGCAGCAAGTTCCCATCAGATGGCTCATAGCAGCGGCCTTGAGTCAATCTTTAATCTCCACGTTTGGCCTGGCACAGACTCCCACTGCAGCAACGTAATGCATTTGAAACCACATTGCTAGTGTTGTCTACACAGGCCATCACTTAGTTTGCATTCTCTCACGCCCTAGCTACGCCACACAGCAGCAGCTACGGTTTCTGCAGCGTGTTGTTCCTCCATACTGTATGGTGAGTTTGCAAAGGACGACTTTTCCATTCCCAGTTATTAACATAATGACAAACATAATGACTGACAGGCTTAATCTGAGTTTTATATCACCTTCATATAGACACTCTGTAGTGTTTCGCTAGAGGGGACTTCACGCTCCGGCCAGACGTACAGAGCGGAGTGTGAGCTCTCTGAACCCCTTACCTTTAACAAAGCTCAGGGGCAACATGTCCCTTGCTGACATTTGTGCAATTAGGCCTGATATCGTGCCGACTGCACCACATTTGCAAGATGAGGTAGCGTATGCAGTCATTGGCATGAGGCGTCGTGGGCTTAGGTTCTGTTTGCTTGACGGATTGAGCAGGGTGGCTGCATTTAGGTGATTCAGCATGGCGCTGGTTGAATTGCTGTATGCAAGTTTCCGCATCACTGATTGTGCACACAACAACATTGTCACTTAAAATATTGCCATACTTGACTTTTTATTACCCATACCCAATGCAGGACTCCCTCTCTGAATTCCCATGATGCAATACCCAAATAGGGATTTCAGACTCGCATACAGGCACCATGAACGGTTAATCAAATATTGGAAAACCCATCCACACACCCCCTTGCTAATGATTCGATTGTATTCGATGTATAAGCACCGCCTCTACTGCATACTACTATCACAAACTACTACTTGGAGAGCTGCTAGACGGATGCAGAGCGGAACAAATTGCGTATAGCACAACATCAGGATGGTGTCACCAGGATAATGATAAAGTGCATCATTATTACACACCAGTTATGATGACTGACCCATGGAAATTCACTTTAGGTGCAATGCTGGCATGCCCTAGGGTGCCTCTGTGAAAAGCTTCCTCTGTTAGGTGAGTATGCCGCTTACATTACAGAAGGCATCTCCTATACACCACTATCCAAAACAGGTGTCTGACGAGGAGAAGCTCCTAGTACTGTAACTGTCCAGTGGCTTTCCCAGGCACTATTTTATGGAACGTTGCAGGCGGGCAAAGAGCAATAATGTTATGGCCATTACTTTGACACAAACTGCAGACCTGGCAGATGGCATACATATTGCAAACTATAGGAGCAAAATGGCGGGAAATTAATAGTAATTTTGCTAGTGTCATTTAGGTTAGCTGTTGGCATGCTGCTCCCCTTAACCTAACAGTAAAGGGGCTAATGCCTGTGACTATAACTGAACACTAACCGTTGCTTTGACAGTTTGTATAGGCTATGAGCTAAAAATCTCGTGTAACAAACTCTTCCCAATTTCTTTCTGCTGTGGGCTAATGCCTTTAGCCCCAGGACTGTTGGGCTAACTATATTCAAATAGCTGTGCTGTACTGTACATAAGTGCAGTGCTTGGCTAAACGTGTGTAAATAAATACATATGGAGCAGGAAAAACAGAGAGAAATTGCCTCATGAGTAGGGAAAGAGAATGAGGAACCATGTGATTGTGTGGTGGTGGTTGTTCTGTGGGAGGAGAGTGGGGGAGGGGGGTGGGAGAGAGGTGGCAGTTGGCGACACGGTGATTTACGAGCTGCAGGGGTTTTCATTAACCATACTGAGTTTTACTGAGGGAGATTGGGATGAGAGAGAGAGAGAGATGGGGTGGTTGTTGGATGTGGATCGACACACGAACAGAGAGCCAAATAGAGAAGAATATTGGAGGAAGTGAGAACAGTCCACAAGTTGGTGGGAAATGATAATGTCACTTCCTCTCTCATACAGTATCTTCCTCTCTGTGACCATAACTTGTTCACTCACACATATTACTTTAATGTTGTTAAAGGTCTAGTAAATCATTATGGAAAAAGCTCATATTGGAACTCTATCAAAAACAAAAACACAATCCAATGCCATAGGGTGCTCCCTCAGAAGGTCAAGGCTAGGGTATTGTTATTTGATGAATTTGGCAAAGTGTATTAGTTTACATTCTCTTACTATTCATAAGTTATTTGCTCAATAAGGAAATGCACATGCAACATATATTGACATTGACTCACCTGTAATAAAACATAAGAAAACAAAACAATAATCCAGTGTGTATTGTGTTTTATTTGCAGGTGTATGATGGAGAGAACAGCTCATCGCGTCTCCTTGGGAATTTCACTAATGATGGCATGATGGGCGTCATCATCAACAGCACGTCCAATCACCTGCAGCTGGAGTTCAACAGCAACGCCTCAGGAACCAATCAGGGCTTTCACCTCACATACACTAGTGAGTTACCTTTCACCTTCACCTACATTTACATGAATAAATGATAGGGTTGGTATATGCATTTTCTTTTCTTATTAATATAGACCTACATGCGGTATATTAATAGCATTATCAGGAGGCAAGCATTTGCTGTGGGAGTCAGTTATTTCAGATGCTTTAGCTGACACTGTTTATTACCATAGTGATATCACGATACACTAGTACTGTAAGTGTTATTCTAAATGGCATGTTTTTTGATTAAGGTTTGTGTAAAGTTCTAAACTACAGTACTGAGAGCAATAACTTTAGTGTAAGCCGTCATTCATCATTCATCCGGCAGTTTATTCCACATTGGTCGACCGTTGTTAATTAAATTACTCTGTTAAATGAGTGAAATAAGAGCTGAGGTGCTCCAAGGGACAGGATCACAATATAACCTAATAATATTGGCGCACGGATCAACCTGAAAGTAAAAATTAGGTCCCACATAAATGCTGCCTTGACTTTTCCCTTACAAGGGCAAAGTCGTATAAAGATGTGCATGCGCGCACGCACGCACACACACACAGAAACCTCTTAATATTGTTAAGTGTGTTAAGGAGTTAGTACCATATGCTGTGTGAGTCAATGAGGCTGTTAGACTACCATTTATCTATTTAAATAGGTGAGAGAGACACATCTGGACTGATAAACAGATGGAGGAAGCGGGGTCAATGTGTGGATGGATGGATGGGTGGGTATAGACAAATGGATGAAGTCGGTTAAAACAGTCGTTAATCTGCAGGTCATTAATCTGCAGGTCACTAGAGATGGCGACCCCCACACACACACACACACACACTCACTATGCGCTGCTGCAGTGGCCGGCTTGATGAACTGTGAGCAGAGAAAAACACCTGACCGAGCGGGGACGGGGTACATTCTTAAAAAGCACACCCTAAGAAATCCATCTGTAATTATAGGCATCCTCTGGCCCCCTTTTAAAATCAATAAATTCTTCCCTCATCAGTTTTAGCCAATAACCCAGAAATAGGGTTATCTGTTCTGCTGCCACGGGCAGACGGGAGGACGGACGGGTGAACTGTAGAGGATATATGCAGAACTACTTGAGACACACGTGTGTAGATTAGATGGGCAGTGTCTGACCTGGTCCACGGTGTCAGCCCTACAGAGAGTCACATGAATGGTGGATAAACTGCTTAGTTGATGGTTTCACCTGGGCACTTCAGGGTCTGGTGACTACAAAGTCCTCATATTGTTTTGTACCGCTGGCTTGGAAGTGGGAGGTCATGTCCCTGTTGACATGACGGAGCGCAACACTCATTTTCTCACATTCCGCTCGTGTGTTGGGGTGCATGCGCCTCTGTTTGTTAATATGTGTGTGTGTGTTTTCATGCACGTGTGCATGTACAGTACATGTATTGGTAAGCTTTGGACTTCACTCATGGTTCTGCAGGATACAAAGAACTCGATACAGAAGTGGAATTGTTTGGCATTTTATTCACATTCTATGTATACTGGACGCATCAATCAGAAAATCACATAAAAGAAATAGCAGAGGACATATGGGAATAAAAAAAAACAAAAAAACAACAACACAAACACTGATTTGCTCAAATGAAGACATGGGGGATGCATAACAGATCCGTTTAGACCAAGTGGGAAGTGATTTCACAAAACCATGTTGATGATGATGATGAAACATTCGCCAGGTCTATTCTTGCCAAATGAGAAAGAAAGCGGGTGAAGGCTATATTGCGTTTTGCTGTTTTTTAAGCGTCTTGCTTGGCACGTGTCACATGTAGAAGTAGATTCAAACATTATTGTGTGTAACGTGATTCACATCATTAAGTGTTAATTCGTCCTCCAGAGAGGCACATGATGACATTATGTGCTTTTGGCTAAAACTGTTCTGAGTCACCCTGTTCATTTATGCAACAGTGGATAACTGCATGAAGACACTGACCTCATTTTTCTGCATGTGCTTGGTGAGTTTTTCTCACATTTGATATCTATATATCTATATATCTATATATATACACAGTATATGTCTGTCTGTTTATAGGTTTTGACCTTGTCAGATGTGAGGAAGCAGGCATACCTAGTTATGGCTACAAGATCCAGGACGATGGCCATTTTGCCAACACGTTTGTCCTGTACTCCTGTAACCCTGGATACAGTCTCCATGGCAGCAGCACACTCACCTGCCTCAGTGGAGACAGGCGTGTCTGGGACAAACCACTTCCTTCCTGTATAGGTTAGTATCTTAACTAGTACAGAAGCACCATGTTAAAGCAGCGACACTACAGTATATAGAGGAACCAATTGTCTACTCTGTAACAAGCATGAAACCTATTTAACCAATCATGTGGCTGCACTGAAGCAAACCAGTGGTTATAGCATAATAGAAGTTAGACCTGTGTGGAAAATATTTCACTTTTTAAACCTTATTTTGGGAGCAAAGTCACCAGAAGTTGTATGATGCTTTTATCAGATTTGATTGGCGATTGTATATAGTACATGCAGTTTTTAAGTGCTCCGGCCCCCAATTTGGACATGAATTGCAAAGGCTGCAATAGTGTTTTGTGATGCTGTCCTGACACTGTACCACTTTGTTTGTGCTTCCATTTACAAACACATGCATAGTCAGCTAGCGGACAGTGACGAGATAGTCACAGAATTTGAAAAAAAGTTAAGTATATTAACTTACAATTGCAGACCTCACCTTTAACTCAATACTGTATTACTGTAACTACTGTAATACTGTAATTACACTAACTATCACAAGAAAGTAAAGGAATAGTCAGCTATTGTAAGCTATTTGTAAGTTGTCAAATTCACCAAATATCTCCTCGAATTTTGTGTGTGCTGAAAAAAAAATCCGGTACTTCTACACAGCCCTGGCTCCGTAAGTAGGAACTTAAACAAAGTGGCGAACACCGCTAACAACAACAAAGCCTTAGTACTACGCTTTGCTTCACAATGCATTTCAATATGTGGCACGGCGCTGTGCAGGAATATAGTTTTGATTTGAGCTCAAAATTAGCAAGTGTTCTCGAGAATCACTAACCCTGCCTTTAATCCCTTGTTTGAAGTAGGATCCACATTAACATTAATCCGCAACTCACATTAATTGTTCCTCAAAAACAACTTGAGTTTTGCTAAACTGATTACAGTCACTGTTGGAGGAATATTATATTATGTTTTTGAAAAATTACGGAAATGAATAGCACATGAAAACACATATCTCCAAACTGGCCTGGGAACGTCTCGGGATCCCCCAGTCAGAGCTTGCTGATGTTGCTCGGGAAAGGGAAGT
>JAODTR010034231.1:0-21091 GCA_025399935.1 Amblyopsis rosae | reverse complement strand
ATTTGAGGAAAGAATGTGTGAGTTTTCATAGAAAACATGAAATTGTCTGGGTGACCCCAAACTTTTGAACGGTAGTGAATCTTATACATCTTGGTGGAATCTTGCTGTTGACAAGCAAGTATATAAAATTACATATCAAAAGTGTGAAAATATAATCATCATTATCTGTTCTCATGCGCTGGGAGTGTGTCAGCAGAAAGCACTATAACCACACCCATTATATAGTTCTATGCACCCATGCAACATGTTAAAAAGGAATAGATTGGTGATAATATAAAAGGCTGTTTGTGCTCTTGTGGGCACACATTAGTTTTTAACAAACCACTTTTTAGCAGATCACTTTTTGCCAAGACGCCTGCTGATATGATGTTCTTGTCAAGTTAAGTTGGATTTGATTTTTTCGTTTGGATATGTGGTTTATATTTTCGTTTAGAAAGAGGGTTGGACTACATGAAGACAGTTGGATTATTTGGATGCTGATTTGAACACGAGAATGCTGACTGGATTTGGCAGCCGGGTGTTAGCAGGTAGGCTAGGCTACTAAACCAGTAGCTTTCAAATAATGCACACTGACTCTCAACCACATTGTGTGCTTATTTCTACAATGAAAACACAACTATCAGACTGTGTGCTGTTAAAGGACAGTAAGTGATTTAGCTATGGAACTGTACGATGTTGAAGGACAGTCCATTTAGTAGGCTAATAACTTGCATTGGAGCAGGATACATACTAAGCTGATTTGAACTACGCTTTATATCCTCGTGGTGTTATGGGGAGGGTTAAGCAAATTGGCGGACCATCTACGTATCTAGTCCCTCGTTTCTGGTCCTCCCAAAAAATCTTTAACAGAGAATTTATGAAATACAGGAATCGATTTCTAACATATATAAAGTATTTCCAAGTAAATCTCTGCTTTACACAATCTTTAAAGATAAAGGTGTCATCCACACTTATAAAAAACCTAGACAACATCATGGTGGCAAACTGCTTTGAGCAGCCTCTGAAGTCAAGATCGGTCAGAGGCTGTGACGGGCGTGGAAGTGCAGTCCCTGTGATACAGGTATGTATAGAAACTGACAGCTTCTATCAGTGCCGATGGTTATATAATGGTTGATGTAACACGTTTGTCTTGGCTCAGATCACCATAAGTCACACACTGCCTTCCATTCACTGAAGCAATACACATGTGGTCACTGATATGTGTGGAAGCCCCATCTACTCGAGTATGATATTGTGAGGGTTTTACTGGAAATAAAGGAGATTTCAAGCAAGGATTGTAGACTACACTGAAAACTCAAATGTAAAACTTAAAATATAAGACCACGCATAACTGGTTATATATCTAAAGTATCTAATCCACTGTATAGCTCAAATGAAAATCAGATGTGCTTTAAATTAAAAATTACAAATCATTACAAATCATACTCATGCAGTTCAAACAAACTACTGTACTCATTAAGTGGGTATAAATGTACAGTAAGACACAGGTCTACATTTTATTTCCAGCCAGACCTAACCCCACTTAGTGTTCGTTATAGAGCAGTAGCAGGATGAAGGATACTTCTGCAGACCAGAAAACACAGGTCTGTGGTGGCGGAGCCACACTGGGCTAGAGATGCTAAAGGAGAGGCCAGAGAGAGACAACAACAGATCGAACATGGCCGAGCTTCCAAAAGAAAGGGATCGAAGTTGGGGACAGGCAGAGGGAGCGAGAGAATGGCCACCACAGAGGACAGGAGAGGAATAGGGGAGTCAGACAGAGACAAATGGCTGGGGGAAATGGCCGGTGTAGAGAGCAGGTCTATCAGACAGGCCTCTCAGCCACCCTAACACAGACTGATCGACCCTAAGGTCCTTGCTAGCCACCTGGCTCATTCCATTCCAGCCTCATTCCACCCTGCAATATGACATCTACAGCCTTTGTAAATGTGTGCATTAGTGCTTCATACCCCCACCAGGTTATTTTTAAAAGTTGTTGTTGTTATTATCATTATTAGTATACAATTTACAACCACTACCGCACCACATTATGTCACAAATAAAAATATATATAGATTCCAGTGGTTTTTCTTGTTTATGTATTTGTGTATTTTACTACATTTAGATAGGATTTGGCACATCAAATCATGTTACAGAAGCACATATATTATTAATAGCGCAGCCCTAAGCAGAAAAGTAACATTTATTTAAAATATTAAAGGCTGAGGCTTGTAACATTTAATATGCAACAACCCCTACAATGCACACAGGCTCTTTCCTGGGTCTAGTTCTGCTCTGATCAAAATTTAAGCAACACAAAATCTGACCCTCCTTTCATGCCAGCCGACTGAAGCTGCCTCTCGTCCCGAGGCTCAGTTCATTTCCAATACGGGCGAGCAACTCAACGCAACGCACCCACAGGCAAGTTGGCAACCTGTCGACATTCAGGGTGGAGGCGTTAATGAAATATAGCAGAGAAAACCTCAACTTCTGTGGCGATGCGGAACATTCAAGAGACAACACAGATAAACAGGCCCGCCCTCCAAAAATATTAAATGGAGGCAGTAGTAGGGCCACCTAGTGTGAACACAGGGCAAGAGAGGGATCAGACTGATTGAGGAAGGGACAGACATGGGTGAGGGGGTGAAGATATCAACATGGATGAGGAGAGTGCCAGTGTTTCCATCCTACCACTCTATTACAGTACCTCCTCCAATTATAACTCTCTCCAATCAAGCCTTGGCAGCCCCGTGATTAACATGATGAAGGAGGGGAGGAATTTTAATAGAAAAGAAATTGTCTATTTTCTGCCAAGTCAGAATCTCTCTCTCTCTCTCTCTCTCTCTCTAACCAGGTACTGAGTGTAATGGGCTACAAGTGCGTCGTCATTTGGGGTCTAATGGAGAAGGGGTCCTGGCGGAAAGAGGACTTGTCTGTCGTTTTGCCTGATTAAAAGTGATGGGCCACGGTACTGAGTATGGCCACCCAACATAGCCCTCCCTGGTCTCATCGAGCTCACACAGTCACACGCGTGCACACAAACATACACCTCAGAGTCCATTAATTCAATTTGGCCCTTCTAATGACCAGTGAATTAGGCTGCCAGAAGTGATTTGCCTGTCTGAGTCCAATTGCTGGTGGTCCCGCACGCTTTTCTTCCGCCCTGCGTATTAAGGAGCAGCCTTTTGGACCCTGACAGGCCATTTAACCTCCTCCAATCAACACCCCAGTAAAACACAGAGGGGCTCAGTCATAAGAGAAAAGCATGAGAGACGCCCAATAAATAGACAACACTAAAGTCAATGGAGGATAACCGTGAGAGTGTCAGAGCTGGCCATTTGCCCTTGTTCATATCCCTCACGATAAATATGGAGGGAAACATATCTTGAACAACACTTCTGAACAACACTGATATACAGTATAAAACGGTTTAGGTTGGGAGGAAATGTTTTGTGCTGACACTTCCAAATTACAGTGATTGAAACGAGGGTTGTGATTTAGTAACCAATAAAATAACTACAGCTTTGAAAAATACTGTTTCCATCTTCAGAGTCCAGAGACAGATGCTTTTAAATGCATGTTTTAAATGAATGTGCATATATTGTTCTTTATTAATTTGAATAGTGTTCATCCTTTGTAATCTATTTAGTTCTTGCCAGCCCTTCTTTGTCTTTGTGCTCTGTAAAATGCAATAACCAAAATGAAAAAGGCAGTAACAGGATCAAGCTCTGCTGTTAATTTATATTAATCCTAAAGGGCCGTTCAGATTAAACGCAACACAAACATTATGAAATTAGTTTTGTGCTCTACTATTCACAGGACGCAAATTATTGTACATTTTATCTGAACTGATTTTAGTGGTTAAAAATGTATACATTTGGTTTTATAATGCATGAACACTGTCAATGCAAAGTTGCACTGTTATCTGCAAAATGTAAAAAAAAAAAAAAATTCTGCTATATAATACATGAGTTTGCAAGCATACTGCAATTTACATAATTGTCTAATTCTTAATAAATACATAATGAAAACTCACAAAGACAAAACTAAGATACAACAGCCAAATTAGTCAAGGCAGGAATTACTGTTTACCAAATGAAATCCCATATAAAGAAAAACATGTTATTCATGCCTTCTGTTATGTCAGCTTAGCCTGCCAAGTGTTCATTTATTTAGCTAGCACGCTTTAGGCATATCCGATTTATTGATGTAGGACCACAAAATAAATGACCTGGAACTTTCTAGAAACCCTGCAAGAAATGCTCTGATGCCTAGATAACCAACAGGACTGAAACCGCCAATTAAAATGCAGAACTTTAAACATTCTGTGCCTGTTCAAATCACACTACCCGCAAAGAGCTTCTCTGCTTGGGTGTGGAAATCCGCTTCTATTTTGTGAGCAGAGGACTAGCCAAATTCGTTATACACTCTATAGTTCCAAGAAACAATTGAATAATACTAAACCCCTGTTTACTTTTGCGTTCTTCCACCTCTTCAAGGTTGTTGGGTGGCTGCCTCTTCTTTTTCACAAGGAGCTGTAAAATCTATGTGACAGCTATGATTTATGACACAGCATAGGGCCGAGTTATTGTGGGGTATGTGTGGACGTTTGTGTGTGTACAGGACCCCCATTAGAAGTATCAGCGCACAAAAATTGGTGACCCTATAGAACATAGGTGAGATGAACCTCAAACAAACATGCTTGCACATTTGTGCTTTGTGTAGACACAACACCCCGTTTACTAGCAAGCTTTTGAAGGTGCACTGCAGGTGACACAGTATACAAACACGAGTTTGGACAGAGAGTGGTGAGACTTAAGTGTGGCTTGCAAAAACAACATATGGACAAATATACTGCAAGTCTAATCAGCCACATTAACTGTAAACACCTGTGAGAATGAATGCTGCATTCCATTCATAGTCAGATGTTAGTTGTTCCCACTTCTAATGCAGCGCTAAATGAGTTGCATTGCAACTGCAGCAATGTTTTGTATTTTTATTTTGTATATAAAGTACTATACCATACACGTCTGGCTAGCTTTTAATTAGTCGTCCAACAGGCAGGGTTTATCGAACAAATACATATTTAAAATGTTCCATCATCATTTTAATATAATAGGAACAGGTTGTTGCAATCAGTAGCTGCATTTATATGGACCCTATTATTCGGATTGGAATCTAATTAAAAGCCCAACCCGAAAGAAAATGCTCCATATAAACACCACGATCGGAAGAGAAACTGCCAACCCGATGAAAATTCCATTCCGAAGCAGAGAGGTAGTATAACCTTTTCCATAACGCGACTGAAAGAAGAATTCTGTTAAAGAATTCTGTTAAACTCGATTACATCCTGGTTGCGTTATAATACGCATGCCCCGTCTTACGTTTTGTGTGATGCCGGAAAACTATTCTGCACAGCCACTGTACAAAGCATGGATGTATTATAAGAACGACCTGAAGTCTGGACAAAACACATTTGTGACTCGCACAAATAATGAATGGGAGTTAGTACGGTGACGTCATCTGGAGCTGTAGGCTACATTTCTCCACCAGACACACAAACAGCCTCACTCTCCGACATACCTAATTATTCAGTTTCAGCCATTTGCTAGTGGGACACGTTACATTATGAGCTAGAATAATGTGTGCATGTTTAACCCTTTATATCCTAAGGGTCTTTTGGCCGATTGTCACTTCTTTCATATAATATAACAACATTTCTGCAATAGCTATAATCAGTTATTTTATGTCTCTGATATCAGCACCCTCGCTACAATTTGGATAATATCACAACATATTAATGAGAAACTTAACTCACTGTTTTTAAAATGCAATAAAGTTATAAATGCCTATAATTTTTTGTGTTTTATATTATGTAAAGGATGGTAAAATAGTGTGGTTTTGTTTGAAACACATTTTGATCCCTCCATGACTTGACTAACTGTCAAACTCATCTATGTTCAAATAAAAAACTAAACTAATAACTAAAATACATAATTGTATTTAATCATGTGTATGCGTTCTTATTTATAAGCCATCATTTTCATGGAGTACACTTTTATCTATTTATTTCTATCTTTTTAAATTCTGTCATTTTGGTACCAAAAATGATACACATATTTTTGCTTCTAGGCGATAGATTATAGAGGCGGCTTTGCCCTTGTCTTCTGCAGCCCCTGTTATGCCAAATAACACAAGCCATACACCGATCTCTTCAACAGTCTAGATTATGAGGGAAAAACCATGTGCTTCTAGCCTTTAGCGTTCTGAAGATATTACGTTAAATGGAAACTTGTCCCTCTCACTACAATTCGAAGATGCATAATGGGAGGCATTTTACAGGCACCATTGCCATTTGTCTTGTACAGCCGCTGTTATGCTGACGAACACAAGCCATACATCGATCTCTTCGACTTAAATGTCTGCAGTATAAAGGAAAAAATATTTTACCTTTCTAAAAATATGATACGATATGCCGTTTTCAGCACAATTTTGAGAGTGAATTTTAGAAGCAACTTTGCCATTCTGCCATAGAGCCACTGCTACGTCGAATAGCACAAGCCATATAGCGATCTCTTCGGCGGAATGTCTGGATTATGAGACCAGCAAACATAATATGATATGAAATATAAACCTATGCAAAATATGTGCCGCTGCAGATCTCGGGTTTAGAGGGCTAACATAAATTCCAATGAGTTGCGACGGCACATGTAACCAGACCCGATCAGGTGACGTCCTATGTAAACAGCTAACCCAAAATCGTCAATTGGAAAGATTCCATTCGGAAAGGCAAAAAAGTGTCCAAGTAAACCCAGCAAGTTACCATAAGTTAAATGTATATGGATGTCAGAAGTATTTCCTAGGAAACAGGCTTGTGCACAGGCATGTTGCTGTGAGTTGTGGTGTATTTATCTCAGAAAAATCATGCCTGAAATTTTTATTTGGAATTCTGAAGAAACGGTCATTCCATTGCACATTTTCGAGTAGCAGCTGTGAATTATCCTAGTTCTGACTTCAATGGAATGCAGGGAAGCATTGTCCTTGTAGCAATTCTGTGTTACTGTGAATAAGGACTATTGTCTCAAACCTTATAAAAAAAATAAAAAATAAATTAAAAAAAGGTTCTGGCAGCAAAACACAAAAATGAATTTTAAATGTAAAATGCCCTAAGCTTGAATATCTGCTTTCTTATATGCCTCAGTGCCCTGGATGGTAAAAACTAACAATGTCCCAGACAAGGTCAGGTTGGACAGTCCGGCATCCTGCTTCTACGCAACAAGGGGTGTGTGCATGCGTGCAAGAGAGAGAGACAGACACCCTACCATCTAGGAGTCTGATTTCACCTTTACTGACAAAGAGGAAGTTTTGATGGACAGCTGAGAGGACAAGGTGTGAAATGTCCGCCGGTTAAGAAGGTATTTTGACAGCATACAGAGGAAGGCAGGACGTGTGTGTATAAGAGGTGATAGAACAAAGTAGATGGAAACTGATGTGTTTTTGGAAGCGAGCATGGGTGAGTGAAGCAGGTAAAAGATGTGAGTGAAGGGTAATGCATTCGGAATAAATACAAATAAGGACACAGGTTCTAAAATGTGTGGTGATAAGTGATGTAGCCTGGGGACCTAATGTTGCAACCCAAATCTGACAAGAGAATTTTGTCATTGGATTGAGAAGGGCGATACTACATGCGGTATACATGCTATAGTATTGGAGGAAGGGAAAGACTGTCCTAATGCTCAGGGTTTTCACAGTGTAAAGAGTTATATGAATCAGGAGGAAATGTAAGCAAATTATTTAACATATATTATATACAAGTATACGTATGGATACAAAAATAACAACTATATAGATTTTAATTTATTAAGTAAAATTTATAACATTATATTCATGATACGATCATTATGTTTAGGTGGGGTAGTCCAAGCAATAATACAACTTTTCCTTGTTCTACTTTCTGCTTTCTCCTATAATATAAAACCCACAAGGGACAAAATATGTGAAGCTGTATAAATAGAGCTACTGTAGATAGCAAGCAATGGTATGCAGGTGCAGTTTCAGTTTTTCCCTTTTCCCAAAATAACCTTGTTACTGAGGGGTTTATACCTCGTTAGCGAGGGTTTTTTTCTCATCTCGGCCGCAAAAGGAGTAATGGAAAAGAAGAAATAGATCTCATACATCTTTTGTTTTACTATGAAATGTATACAATTATGCACAGAAGATATTCTTCAACTTCTGCTATGCTGACCTAAAACCTATAATATGTCGACTCTGAATGTCAATGGTAGCCTAAAGAACATCATTAGAATGGTACCAACCGCACTAGCCTATTAGCCAAGAACAGGTAGATAGATATGTTATGTATTCTCTGCCCATTAAACTCCAGG
Organism: Amblyopsis rosae; assembly: GCA_025399935.1. Taxonomy (NCBI): domain Eukaryota; kingdom Metazoa; phylum Chordata; class Actinopteri; order Percopsiformes; family Amblyopsidae; genus Amblyopsis; species Amblyopsis rosae. The sequence continues at coordinate 12,728 of JAODTR010034231.1, read as the reverse complement.
GACCTCTGTGCTGGCTAAACACACTAGCAGTTTGTACTGTCTCGCCACAGTGGTTTTCTCCTCCATTAGTCTGTGACAGTCATTAGTGGCATGCTAATCAACACAAATTACATTCAGACAGGCTAGCTCAAGATGCTTCTTTATTATGATGGAGCGCTGCTGTCTTTGCCTGTGATACCAATGTTGGGCCACTGAATAAAATGTCTGTCTTAATCAACCAGCTTTGGTTTTTATTAGATAATAAAAATGTATCTCTTGATGTCAATTGTTAAAATTGCCGAATGTTGTTACATCTCTTGTTTTGAGGCTAAAGCTTTGTTGATTAGATAGGAGACACACTTAGTGTCAGTAACAGAAGCAAAAATAACTAAAATTATGGTGTCTCAGAAGTTGTTTTTTGACTTGATCATTATTGCCTCTCAAATGAGTGAAGGAAACAATGAGGGATAGCATAAGAGAAAAGGGGAGACTATTATGAAAGGAAACAAGTCAAGACAGCTGGGAAGAAATGGGATGAAAGAAGAACGACAGAGAGGAAAGCCATAAACAGAAGAGTATGTAGACCTACTGTATGGGAAGGCAGTCTAGCTTTCCTGAGCAGAGATGGATTGTACCCATCAGACATAACCCCCCCACACACACACACACACACTACACAAGCTCATTTTGGATATTATGCTGGCACAGCAGAAAGGGCCCCCGTTCCCCCTTTTCCATATTTAATTTACGCTCCATTGAAACGGCATCGTCTATGAGTGTCCGGGCTGGGTGCATTTACGGGAGATGCATTGACGAACGTATCCAGTGCAAGAAAAGTTAAGGTTCAGCATTGAGAAAGTCACTGTACTGTATGCTATGAGGTGATGTACGGCAGTTCCTTTTTGTAGTAGGAGATAAACAAATGGTTGTTATTCTCTAAATACTACAACATTTGAAATAACTGATGCAAAATAAACATTGGCAATCAAACCGCTCTTTAAAAACGAACATTTTCACAATGTCATGGTGTCACTTCATCCCATTAAAATAATTAAGTTCAAATTACTTTTAACTGATCACTAACTGTCTTGTTTATTTTATGTAAACAAGTGAGATTGTCCATGAGTTTGTTGTGTGCTGGAATGCAGGTTCACTGAGAGGCTAATGTAACGTCTAATGTTCATTTTACACCTTCTATAACATTTGTATTTTGTGTAGGCTGCACAGACGTGCAAAAAGCAATATTTTATACGCAATCTCATCATACGGGGTGCCAACTTCAGATGTGTGAGTGACATACAGTACATTAGTTTAAGTTTGCTTTTTCTTTAAGGTGGGCGGATTAGGGGTAAAAACATTATGAAAGCCTCTGCCACACCCTCAAAAGCTAGCATTAGCCGCTATACTCACAAGAGGTCAAAATAACTCAAACTTTTAAGCAACTTACGATCGAGTCATTGAAGCTGGACAAGAAAGCCAGCAAAGTAAAATCCCCCCCAAAGCCCCGCTTACTCATCGCTTCTCTCAGCAAGGAGAGAAAAAAAAAGAATCCTACTTTAATTTCCGTGGCGATAAGGCAAGAGTCAAAAGGCGGGAAAAGAGGCATGTGCAATGCTGACGGTCCAGGTCCCTCTTAAAGTTAGTGGGGCCAGGGAGTGATTTGGGAGACGGGGGGGAAAATGGCACAGTCAGCAGCAGTGGGTTTACGCGGCTGAATGGCCTGGGCATGGTGATTGACAGCTCTGTGTGTGCGTGTGTGTGTGTGTGTAGGGGGAGCAGTATCAAAGCAAGTGGCTGACACACAGCAAATTGCAAGTGAGTGGAAACCACTAATTACTGTCTTTGCAGTTGGGATAATCCCTAAAGATGTGCAACAAATATCATCTGTTTTAATTATTCACTTTCACACAGGGTCAGAGAATGTGTGGATGACTTACTTTTTTGACAAAGCAGAAAAATTATTAGTAAGAACTGTTCAATGACAATTTCGTGACACATCTCTGTATACAAATATAGTCTCTTTCTCTCCTTTATGGAATCGTATGTGATATTTAGTAGATGCTATGCAAAAACCTGGTGTATTGAAAAATTGATTTATTTTAGGTTATGTGCGCACAGGTAACTAAGACCAGTTCCAATTTTTTGGATGATGACTATTTGATGTGTTTTGTTTCTAGCAGACATTGGGTTTTGCATATGAAGCAAATGGCATGAAATAAATCAATAATTTCTTACACTGTTTTTTTATTTTATGAAAGCCACTAGACTCGACTACGGGTTCATTTCAGCATGTGCATGGTTTGTGTATTAAATAATGTATAAATAGTCCCAAGTTTTTTTGTCATAAATTGCCATGCGTACTTACTTTTCATAAAAAAAATATAACAGCCTCTATATGTTGCAGTAGGCTATATATTATAAAAAAAATAAAAATAAAAAAGTCAACTTGAAGATCAGCTGTGAAGCCAAATTCATATGTTGAGCTCTAAAGCAGTGCTTCCCTGTAGCTCCGCTGCCGGCAGCTCAACAGTTTCCAGGGTTACCTTTGCGTTCGGAGCGTTTCTTGCGCCTCCTCTTGAACCTGCGTCGAATGAGGCAGTAGTAGGAGCCCAGGCTCGCCGCGCCGCTTGTGAGAAGGGCCATGACTTGCTCCGTAGTTTTACAACATCTCCCAAAAGAGAAATAATCCTAAACAATGTCCACACCAGCGCAAACCTAACCGGCAGACGGTAGAATATCTCTATGGAGACGCACCAGTACGAGAAAAAAAATAAGAAAGCGCTAAATACTTGTCCGTAGTGCAATGTTCAGATGGGTAGACCTTCAGTATGGCAACCGCTCAACTCCACACACCTGCTTCCCCTTGACTTCCACACAGGCACAGACTGGCTTCCCCCTCTGTCCCTCCCCTCTCACATGCCTTTATCTCTGGCCTATCAACGGGCAGAGGGGGGCAGCACACCAGCGGCGCGTGGCAGAGGAGGAGGGGTTTGGAGACGGGGACCGACTGTGCTCTCTCTGGAGTTTGGAGGTCTCGCATGCAGTCTCTCCAAGCAGCCTTACCACCCACCAACCCCCCACGCCCCTAACTCCTCTCCTTTAATCTCTTGCAGCTGAAAAAAAGAAAGCTCCTGGTACAGGATTTCCCGTCTTCCTCTGAGTTTTCTTGTTATCAATGCACTTTGGCTGCTTTGACGTTCTCTCACACCTGTCGTCCTTTTAGTAAGCAATGCATACTGGCACACACTGAAGACAATTGTAGCATACTCAACCACACACGCACACAGCAACATCAAATGTCATCTTCTTGAGTTTGAATTATTTTAAAAGCACTGGAAAGTGCAACAAGAGGAAATAGATACAATACTCTGGGTCCCTCTAGTGGCTATGTTTCATGAATGCATTTGTGTATGTCAAATGCACAGCAAGCTTTGAGTGACAAACAATACCTTGTAGCTTAATATAACCATCCTGAAATATAAATATATTAATATGCACAGGATTGGTCTGACTGCAAGAATGTAAAACTGAATTAAAATTATAAATAAATAAAAAAAGCTGTAAGCACTTCTATAAACTCATTTTACAACTGTTCCAGAATCCTCACCAAATCAGTGCCCAGGTACTTCAGCTGGTGAGAAAAGCATCCATTTAAATTGGCTGAAGGTGATTGGTTGAATGGTTTGTTATTGAGATCATTGATTTCAGTACCCAGATTAACAGGCATACAGGTTACCCACTCTGTACACAATCAAATCAAGGTAAAAGATAAACACAATGAAAATAAATCACTCACCGAATTTCCCTTTGCTGTTGGCGGAATACAGGTGGGAGCACAGAGATCTGATCGGGAGAGAGAAGTATAGATGAGAGAAAGGACTTAATAAACCCATTATAACCGTCTCAAGTCTGACCTTCCCAGTCTAGGAAAACCTACACTCTTACATTAGAACAGCTTGTTAAATGATGTGCAATGCAATACCTAGCTCAGTGGATGCAGACATTCATGAGGGACAGGAGGGATACAGTAAGATGGGGGAAAAAGAGTAACGCTTAATAAGAAAAAAAGACAAGGTCAGAAATAATAATACGAGCCGAAGGCTGAGAAAGAAAGAGAGCAAGGTGAAGGCAAGAGAAGATGAAGTAGAGAAGCAAAGCAAAATATGAATAATTGTCTGTGGCTGGCTGGAAACACAGACACGGGAAAGAAGAGCTGCTGCAACTTAAATCAGAATGCAGTCACGATATACTGTACGTAGACCACATCTGATGTGTATGGTTTCTTTCATTCTCAAAATGCAGTATTTTTCATTATACTGAGAGACAGGCGTAAAGTGTTTCGAGGGGTTTAGAGGAAATAATAGATGATTGAGGGGTGGAAAGGGTCCGTTTCTGTTCCAGCAAGGGTAAAGAGGAAAGAGACTGTGGTTAGGTAGACTAACGTCATTCCAGACTGAATAAAAGATGACCTTCCAGTGGCCCCCGCTGCGGTTTAACAGTGGAAGCGAGGCATTGACAAAAACAACCTCTTAAAAACAGCCCAACTAACAAGCAGTCATGCCAAGCCAGCTACTTGTGGTTAACCCTGCTCAGCTGTAGCTTAAACTGCTTTGTTCTGGATCTGTTCACAGAGTGAGACCACTCATATCCAACCAGAGAGCTCAAGTCCTCTGAAAATAGACTTTGTGGAATTGTGATGGCATAAATAAAGTTAGACTGTTTCCTGCCTCAATAAATTAATAATAAATGAATTTACACCTTTTTTTGGTAAATGGTAAATTATATTTTTTTCCCATTTATATTCTGTGCCATCCAAAAGTTAATTGACATTTCAGGGGATTTAGACCTGGCAATGATAACCCTACCATATGCACTGTTAAACAGATACATTTATACAGAGAATATTGATTACACCTATCAAAACAAAAAGGGTACATTTCAAATGCTGCAGCATCATTAAATTGAAAGCTTGACATTTTGACATCAAGCTATTCCATTTTTTTGTTTTTTGTTGCTGGTGTGCTGCTGGATGCAAGATGTCTGGTTAATGAGCTAGCTTGCAGCTAGCATTGTGTATACATTTTAATGGGGAAGGCTAACCAGACATTTTCTTGTTAACCCACATGCTGAAAATGTTAAATTTTTGCACACATTTTGGCAGGTGTGTTGAAACCAAATAGCACATACAAGAGAAAATGTTTATTTTATTTTATTATTAGAATGATGGAAAATTCCCGAAATCTAGAAAGTTATTCTTAGCTCCCTGCAAAGTTAGGCTTGTTTGAAGTGGCACCGGGCGAGAGTGTCAGCTGACACCTATAACGTCAACGTAAGAGTAACCAAGGTTGCAGCAGCAGCACCAATTATTAAGAGATGAACATGGTCCAGGCAAGAGGAGGAGGCATCCATTGACTTGACTGAGGAAATAACAAGCCCCATCCTCAAGAGTAGCTCACTTCACACACCAGTTTGGACAAGAGGAACGTTAGGTGTATGCAAGCATGAAAGACCCAAAGTGAGACAGAGCCACAGAGAGTGTTTGTGGATGGAAAATGTGTACTGGGTGCTATGTGAATATGCGGGGGCCTGGGTGCTATGGGTCTATGCGGGGGCCTGGGTGCTATGGGTCTATGTGGGGGCCTGGGTGCTAGCGGCTCATCATTAGGTTGGCCTCCAGGTCTTCTCCTGACACCGGTGGTTGGCACCAGCTGGTAGGCCTCACTCGGCCCCACTTAAACACAGACTGGCTGCCTGAGGTTGACAGCGTGGACAAGCAGAGGGGCAAAAGTACTGAGAGGAAGATAACAGGAAACCTATTAAACCTATTAAACAGAACTGGAGAGCGCGCAAGTGACGGGCTTAGGGGAGTGGTCGGGTGTCCGTGTGACAGAGGGAGAGCTTCTGAAGGGTCACATTGGAGGAGTGTGTGGACATAGTGGCAGTTGACACAGACAAGCACACACGCACACACAAGTAGCCCATGTCCTAATAATTCAAACAACCTTCAAAACCTAATTAACATATTGTTAATTAGAGAAGGAATGCACACATAAACACACACCTCTGCTTAATTCATCATGGCTTTTTGTATGCCTTAACAGTGTTTAAATGTAAATATTATTGCATAACCTACTGTACAGATAGTGTCTTTGTTATACAGGTAATGCTCAGAAGAGGGCAGCATTGTTCCAATAAAGTTACCGCAATCATATTGGTATTGCTGATGTGAATGTCACATTGAATGCTGCACATGATTTTACATTCTTACATTCCGGACCTACAACCCTCATGAGCTTGTGGGTACAAGCTCATGAGGGTTGTAGGTCCGGGTTGGACTAAGATAGCAAACAAGGCATCCTCTTGTGTTTTTAAGGCTTAGTTCAAACCACACCAGCAGTTTAGCTGCATTGGGACATTACCAGTACAAATATATTAATATGCACTGGATTGGTCTGACTGCAAGATTGTAAAATAGAATTAACATTATAAATAAATACAAAAGCTGTAAGCGCACTGGAAAAGTACTTAAAGCATTTATACAAATACTGGTGAGAGACTTTTCTTTAAATTAGAGGAAAACAGTCAAGAGTGCACAAAAGCTATCATCATTCCGCTTACTTAGCTTTCCCATTATTTCTTCTGGGAGGAATCCGAATTAAAGCAAATGTTATTGCTAAACAATAGTCAACAATAATCATTTGCACGTTATAGCTTCTATTTGGCTAAGAGTCTATATTCAGCTGGCTAAAAGAAAGACTTGCTCTACTGTGAAGTTTTCAGAGCTACACACATTCAGTAAAGAATAGATTGCCCTCAGCAGGTGTGATAAAACTAGGGCATTTTGGGGGACCTTTCAACATAATTCTTCATGTGTTTCTCGTGTCCTTTTTATAGAGTGACCCATTTTTATAAATCTGGGGTGCAACGGTAAGATCCAGCAAGGTTACTCCCAAAAGAGCTGAGTGCTGCTAGATTCATACTTAAATATTATACCTTCTTTCAGATGGATTCAGACCAAACAGTTTGCATTCCAGGGTCTGAAAGCACTACACTCTACAAGCTACTAGTGCCATGGATGGTAGCAACAAATAATGGCAGGTAAAGGGCCAGATATCCGAGTTAAAGGCAGGGTTGGTCATTCTCATCAACACTTCCTAACTTCAAGCTCAAAACAAAACAACCCCCCTCAGAAGCTCCGCCCCACACATTGAAATACATTGCAAAGCCTAAGGAATTGTTGTTATGATCGGTGTTCGCCACTTTGTTTATGTTCCTATTTATGGAGCCAGGGCTGTAGAAGTACCAGATTATCTTTTCAGCACGCACAGAGAATAGTAAGATAGCGAAATGCAAGGAGATATTTGGTAATTTTGCAATTAGCAATTGAATTGGCAATTAGTTTGCAGTGGCTGACTATACCCTTAAAACATCCTATGACATTTGAATTCAGCGCAATTCTAAATATTTTATGTAAAAGTACAAGAAATAGAAAGAGAAGGCAAATTATCTTAGCTTCCAAAACTGATTATTTGCTCAATTGTTTCAGCCAAAGTACTGAGTTCATGTTCATTAACAGCTGAGCCCAACATACTGCCTTTTATTACCTTGACCCTTGACCCACTCCATACCTCCCCCCTCTGCCACCACATTGCTTTACTTCTACATAAAGAGTGCCTTTAAATAGGAATTACTTGATTTATCCATGGGAGAGTTCCCCTACCACTACCAGAAGCTCAATCTATTCAGCCAGTACTGCTGGGTGTGGCACTTGCTCCTTATCATGCATCCAGCTGTCTGAGGCTGCCACTGCTTTGCTCTGTTGCGTATATGTGGCTTCTGGCTTCGCCTGGTGTCTTGCCAGGAGTGCTATCCTGTGTGTGTGTGTGTGTGTGTGTGTGTGTGTGTGTGTGTGTGTGTGTGTGTGTGTGGAGAGAACAACTGCAATCTCTGTGCTCCAGTCCAACATGCACCCCCCACACCTGAAGTGCAAAAGCTCTAATCAACATTACAAAGGAGAAGAGGTAGCTTCTGACACCCTTAGACAGGTAGCACATTATATAAGCAATGAAATAAGAATCATTAGCGGGCAGGTAGAGAGCGCTCTATTTCGAGCTCAAGGACATGTGGATGCTAACGATGATGCACGTTCACAGGGTGTTGACGTGATTAAAACCTGCCACTTTTATGGGAAAGGAACAGCTTGGTGAATCACATAGCCCGCTAACTTTAGGTTACTTACGTAACCCCGGTTCTCTGATAACATGAGTGAGGTATCTCACTATGGGGTACGCCTCTCCGTGAGACTCAGATGAGCACACACTCAAGCAGTATGTGCCAGTGACGGCGCAGTAACATTATTGATTACCAACTTGCTGCCATACAAATGTCCTGGATAGAAATGCCCTTGAAAAGGGCCCAGGATATAGCCATGCCCCTGGTAGAGTGTGCACGCAACCCTGATGGAGTAATCTGTCTGTATACAAGACTTAGCCAACAATCACCAAAACCAACTTGGCATGCTGATATTGCAGCCTGGTATACTGTAATAGTAGAGAATGCCTTCCGTCTATCCAGTAGCTGGAGGAAAGACAATATCACCGGCACTGAGCTCAGGAAAGCCACAGTGTGCAACTCACCACTCCTCAAACACACGCCATTTTATAGTCATGAAGGGTTCTAGTGGCCCAAGCACTTGGAATTGACACTGACATCCTGTGGAAGCCCAGCCACAAATTCAGCCTTTCACTGGCCAAGCCCAGAGAGCGATAGGCTCTGGATGGGGGTGAAAGATCTCTCCTTGTGCTTGTGAAAGCAGGTCCCTCCGCAGTGGAAGTGGCCATGGCTGAGCACAAAAGAGCTGAATTATGTCCGCTAGCCAGTGTTTCTCTGGCCAGTGAGGAGCTATAAGGATCAGTGACAAGCCCCTCTCCCTTACTCTGGACAGAGTAGGGGGAATGAGAGCAAGTGGTGGGAATGCATACAGAAAGTTCTGTGGCCATTCGTGTGCAAGTGCGTCCACCCCCAATCAATCCAGATCCCTCAAAGAGACGAACCTGATGCAATTAGTGCTCTCCCTGGAGGCATAGAGGTCTATCTCTGGTGTGCCATAGCGTGCCCATATTTGATTAACCACCTCCGGATGAAGTCTACAAACTGCCTATTGGGCATTGCCTCTGGAGAGCAGATCCGCACCCACATTTCGGATGGCCGCTACATGGGTCGCTCTCAGTGAGAGCAGCTCCACACAATCAGTTTGTGAGCAAGCGCATGCAAATGAGGGGACCTCAGCCCTCCTTGTCTGTTGACGTATGCCACCACACTGGTATTGTCTGACCTGACGAGGACATGATGGCCCTTCATATATGGGAATAAATGTCTCAAAGCCAGGTTCACTGTCATGAGTTTCAGAGTTTATTTGCATGCGATGGAGGTGAAGGCCCCGCAGTCCAATCACCATCCTTCCTTCGTGGGTGGCCCCCCATCCCAAAAGTGATACATCGTTGTAACTACTTGCCTGGCTACAATTGTACCCATCGGCACTCCCTGTAGCAACAGTGATGGCTGTCTCCAGTAGTGCAGTGTAGCCATACACTCCATCGTTACCATGACACGCCTGTTTCCATGATAGCATGGGTTCAGCCCATGGGATGCAACCCAACGCTGAAAACCTCTCATGTACAGACGACCTAATGGAATTACCACACGGGCGGATGCAATCAGACCCAGAAGTCTGAGGCAAAACCTGAAAGGTACTGTCCACCCTCTGCGGAAGAGGCCCAGGCACAGCTGGACAGCTCTTACTTTCTCCAGAGACAATTGTGCTCTGAAGCTCATGGAGTTCAGTCGTAGCCCAATGAAAGAGATACTCTGAGCAGGCTAATGCCTGCTTTTCTCCGTGTTTACTCTGAATCCCAGAGCGACTAATGTCCCATAAGTGTCAGAGCAGAGGTGGACTGAGACCAAAAGCCAGTCATCTATGTACGTAGCTAGGCGTATGCGCCGTCTCCTGAGAAGGGCTATAGCAGCTTCCGAGCACTTTACAAAAACTGGAGGGCTCAAAGAGAGGCCAAATGGCAGAACTACATATTCGTAGGTCGTGCCCTGGAAGGCAAATCTCAGGTACTTCCTGTGAGGAGGATAGACAGGAATGTGGAAGTATGCGTCCTTCAGCTCGATGGAAGTACAAACTGCAGCAGAGCTACATGCGTCAACATCCTGAACTTGAAGCATCTGAGATGCCCGTTCAAGCCCCAAAGGTCAAGAATTGGACAGACCTGCTTCCCTCTTTTTTGGGACAAGGAAATATCTAGAGTAAAAACCACATTGGTTCTGCTGGGGAGCTATGACTCTGATTGCTCTTTTGAGCAGTAGTGAGATTTCCTCCAGGAGGATCTGTGCAGATTCTCCGTGCGCCTGTGAGGATATTATCTCCTTGAATTGGTGAGGAGCGATAGCAAATTGGAGCCTGTATCCATTGTAAACCGTTCTCAGTACCCAATTTGACACCCCGCATGATCTCCAGCTCGCTATGTTTGCAGAGAGCAGGCTGGTCATGACGGGCTCCACATTTTGTGGTGCGATAGCACCCCCTTGTGGTGGAGTGGTGCAACATACCATAGGGTCCTCTGAGAGGACTACCTTCACTTCAATGTGCTCATGTGGCCTAAAACTGCAGAGAAAGGGTAAAAAGTTTTATCAGTGCCCTCAGCAACATGACTGGGTGCACTGTGGGTGTGGGGACATTTTTTATACTTGAGCACATGGTGATGCTTGTGAGACAAAGGGGGCATTGGAACACAAGCCCCTTTGCCAATCACTTTTTCCTGTCACTGGGCTGCTGTCTGTGGGCTCCAGCGTGTGCCCCACGTGCACAGTGGAGACAGGGGGCGCATATAAACTAGCACCCTGGAACAGGCTTAAGAGCAGAGGTGAGAGGATGGCGAGAGCCGTATTTGACTTAACCTGTCGGCCTGCTACAAGCTAATGAAGCTTGTGAAGCTAGGCGTCAATGGAACTTGGCTGTAACAGTATCACACAAACGCACACAAGCACACAGATAAGCGTCTCTTCCACCGTGATGTGTGGCATGTAATTGTACTATATTTAGCTTCCTTACAATGACGTCCTCTACTACTCTGCCTCAGGCAGGCCTCTTATTATTATTATTATAACAGAGGATGCTACAAGCTCAGCAGTTTCCCTGCTATTATACAAGCAGTAAATTCACCTCCACCCACCTCTACTGAATGACCGTACTGGAAGTGCAAACATCCGTCCCTGTGGAGAGGGTGAGAGGGGGACAAGCTAAGGTCACAGAGAAAGTTTACAAGGCTGCTCTCTGAAGAACAATCGCTACAGGAGGGGTCAGTGGCTGAGGGTCTCACACAGTCAGAAAGAGAGGCGGGAGGTACCAGACAGATACACGGACAGGCACTCAAGTAGACTATTTAACCTAAGATGCAATAAAAAATTTGCAAAAATGCAATGCAAAAATGGTTTAAAATATATTTTCAAAAAGATAATGCAAATCTCTCCTGAATCAGTTAAAGGCACAGTGTGTAAATAAATGCTAAATCATAGGAGGCGTTAAACTAAATGAAATGCAGCACTCTTCTATTCTGTATTTAGGCATATAATTAGACACACAACCCTGCAGTGAGCAAATATTACCACCATTGGTGGCATGGCTGTGGTCTGGATGCAAGCACATAGGTTACACATGTACAGTTTTGCAGGACTCCATTCAATGTGCAGCCAGTGAAATAGCAGTAGGTGTCACGTTATGAGAAGGCGAAGCAGCACGAAATAAAACACAATCCAAATGGCATTGAACACTGCCGCAAGCCATGACCCACATTTAAGTAATGTGACGTCAAGCCAAGCTGCAAAGAGTACTCTCTCTAGCCTGCATCAATATGGTCAGCTGCAGTGCCACTGCTGATAATGGGATTTCAAATACTGCCCTCTAGTGGTCCAAATAAAAACATCCCACAGTAAGCTATCCATTAAAATAGGTGAGGTAAGCGATTAAAAACAAATATTAACATTAAGCAAATATCTCCTCACGCTCTGCTAACTCACTATACTGTGGGTGAGCTGAAAGAAGAAACAGTGTTCCTATGCAACGCTCTGTAAAAGGAAACTAAAACAACAAACACTGTCCCAGCTATGGTAATGTGTGTCTAATTATGACTGTGAGACCATGAGTAGATATTCGCTGAAAAAATAAAACTGTATTACAATTACTTACTCTGCCTTTAAACTGGCAATAATAAAGCTTATAAAGTCTGTAAAGTGGAATTCGAGATTAGTTATTAGGGATGTTTCTAATGACTAATTTCCCAGCCCAACTAAAATTTTAATTTAGACTAGTATAAAAGTTAAAAAACACTATGTATCATAGGCTAATGAATGCTTATGTGCATGTCGGTCTCTCCCTACGGGACCTGCACTCTCCTCAGCTGCCATGTCTGAGTTGGCATCACTACCGGTAGGGTTTGCCTCTCTCCTCATTTTCCTTATAGCCTATATCATTTAAAATTATTACTATTATTAAAATGTATTATCATCTTCGTAAAATGTCAAAAGCAGAGTGCAAACTGTGCAGCAGCGGGCCAAGTGCATTATGTAAACCTCACTTTCTATTGATTTTGCAGGGCTGTATTGTTCCCTAATCCATCCATCCATCCATCCATCCTCATCCGCTTATCCAGAGTCGGGTCGCGGGGGCAGCAGCTCCAGCAGGGGAC